>WFKH01010211.1:48910428-48920489 GCA_016163765.1 Magallana hongkongensis | reverse complement strand
CTTTCTTGTCGAGGAATGCCTTGATATCGTCCTCTTTCAATATTAAGTCAATGAGCGGAAATGCAGAAAATGTGTGAAACTTCTCCTGTGCTCAAAATTTTAAAGTAATCTAAGGTAGTTCTCTTGGCCAAACTTTTGCTTAAAAGTGCTGTAGCAACTTAGTTTTTTGTTAGCATGTATAATGAGTTGAGAATTCCATTCTTTAATGTAGTATTTAAATACTTAGTGCCCTTTTGAATTTTTGTATTGTTACTGACAGTAAATTTTTAATGCCACCAATGCTGTTAGTTAAAACTTGAATTGATCCATACCAGAAGGGAATATTCTGTTCGAACAACTGTTTGGATTCACAATAAGCATTATATAAAAGTGGAAAGGATTGACTATGATTCGCAAGTCTGTACCAATAACTTAGCATAGATCTTATGATATCAAAATGTAAGGGAAATCTAATCCCAGTTCAGATATAACAGCAAAGTTTGTTGCAGATTTATGCACACAAATTATTGATTTGTAAAACTTGAAATGCAATTTATCACATAGTGTATTGGAATAAATTTTGTCAATTGCACAAACAGGGATATGATTTTATTTTGCAAATGGATTAAAATACCCCCAAATTTCCGCTCCGTACAATAAAATAGGTTTGATAGTATGATAAAAAACATGAATTGTGGTATGATGTCCTGATTCAGAAAATGAAATCCTTTTTGAGTTTGAAAAACGATTTTAAGGCTTCTTGATAAAGCTGCTTTTGAGCAAAAGAGAATGAGCCTGAGGAACAAAATGATACACCTAAGTATTTGTATTCAGAGACACATTCAAGTTCATCATCAGCCAAGATAATTATTATATGATATAATATCATATTCATCATGATATTATACAGTATTATATTGTATGACATATAAAATTACACAATATTATATAGTATCATACGATACAATATTGTACGTATATATGGTAGTGTGTTGATTAATATAGTATTGATATTATATGATATTGTGTTAAACCACGCTACAATATCCAATATTTTGATATATTAGTGTTACCATTAACAATGATTTTCATAAACATGTACATGTATTATGATCAAGGGGGTCTCATAAGGGTGTTGTCTCGTCTCGGTGAGCTCTGTGATCTGTGATTACCCATGTTTTGAATAGGAAATGTCGAGCGCATGCTTGCTCCAACACCATTTTTAAATATGATATGCAAAATAAGATGAACAGTTTTATTTGTGAAGCAAAATTGCGCTCACTTCCAACTGTTAAATATGAAGAAAAACATATCATGGTTTTGAGAAATGGTGGGATTTGGCCCATTTACATCATGTGATGGAAGCACGAGTAATGAACGATATTGCAAAACTTTTAAATTTCTGTAACGAACACTTTTAGTTTTATATTTTATTAAAATATCTGTATGATATGATGGGTTTTTTTTAATTTGTGAAAAAAGAGGGCAGAAATTGAACCTTATTGAACATAGTCCTATCAGCTTTGCAATTTCTCAAGAACCCTTTGGTATATATAGGGATATTTCTAAAACATGTTTTGTCAGTTATTTTTCATTCATACATTAAATGTTAAAAAAACATTGACCAAGTAATTTTTGTGTTTAATATTTGACACCTGTTTTAGAAGTTGGCAGTAAAGAAATTAGCTTTTAGATTCTATGAGCTTTTCTGATCATATTTTTGTCTGGTACTGTCTGAGTCAGCTGTCATCCTTGTATTTTTTTTTAATTTTTCAGATTTTTCTTTAAAACTACTGGACAAATATCAATCAAACTTTGCACAAAGCATCCTTAAATCAAGTCTGTTAAACATTTAAAAATAAATAATTAAAATAGACCTTGGAGTCGGAGAGGATCGATAGTGGAATCCAATTTTACATCTACATTAGAATATAGAGAACAAAGTTCTTTCATAGAAAAAGGACTTGAAAGCCTATGATTTGTAAAAATGATACATAAGGCCAAAAAAAAATTTTTAGTTTCTCAAGCCAAAAAATTCGAAATATTATGCTGCATAATGTTTTTGTCAATCTGTGTGTCGATCATAAAATTTTGAACATTTTCAACTTTCTCTCATTCACTACTAGGCCAATCTTAAACTTCCCTCATTTAAGAATTAAGCTCGTTTTACTGGTACAGTAATGAAAAAAAAAACCAACAAATTATCAAGAACAAAAGTTTCTGTTTTGTTAACTGTCATTCATAAATATGTCAAAAAGTTTCATTAGGTTTGATTAAGTTGTTGAATTATTTTCTTTGCAGACTGAGGGTTCCTCTAGCACCTCTGTTTTTATCAATGGACAGATTTATGGTGCTATACAAAAAACTTCTGGTCTTCCTCAGAACCCAAGTGCTGTTGTTCTAAATATTGGTAGGTTTTTGGTTTGGTTTTGAAATTTTATGAAAGTGTAATTTTGAGAACTCTTGTCATGAAATTAAAGAGCAAATGTAAATGTATGTAATACAAATTAGAATATTAGTTTTTAAATATATAGATTTAAGATATTCTATTATTATTTGTTAAAAATTATTGATGCTTCTAAAATGATTATTTTCAGACTGTTCCCTAACCATTGTCGACTTTCGTTTCTATGGGAGATACCTTACACAAAGGTACGTAAGGTTTGTGATTTTTACTCACCTGAGTATGATATATAAAGGTCATTCTCACCTGTATGTACATGTATTCGTTGTTTTGCTATTAGATTAATATAAATTTTAAATGCCAATTCAGGGATTAATCTAGGGCATATTTACTACCAATATTAGGTAATTGAATTCCCCAAAAGAAAATTTCTCCTTAATATCCCATTTTTCCCTCTTGATGAGTGAAAAATTCCCCTTAAAATAATTATAAAAAGCTCAAATATTTTTTTTCTTTCTTTTGTGCTTAGAGATACCCCCAAAGAGGTTAGATATGTAAATTATGTGAGTATGAGTTGTGTGAGCATTATAAGTACTCTAAATGGTCATTCAATTTCAGGGGGGGTGGGGCTTTCACCCTCAGGACCTCCAGCAGGGCTCTGACACCTGGATGGTTTTCCCAGTTTCTCCATAAAGGGTAGTGTCCCCCAAAACCTAGATTTATCCCTAAAATTTTGCCTTTACACAGGGAATTCTACTTGTAGTATACAATCATGTACTTTTTTGTGGGAGTTACATACCCTTGAACCTTGAACTCAAAATTTTGGCAATACACTATTGAATCAGTTCATCCGTGTATCTCCTCTTCAACCAGTGAACAGAATTATGCATAAAACTTTGTTATTAATAATTATATATTGTACAGATGTGCATACATACATATATGCACAGGGAGTTCTAATTCTAAATCAATATATTTCCAAGAGTTATGCCCCTTTTGTTCAAAGAAAGCTGGCCAAATTTAAATATATACTACTGAAACAGTTTGTCAGCACAACAGCATTAACTTCTCTTTAGCTGTTGATTTTATGAAGCTTTATAGTATAAAAGAACATGTTGTGTATAGAAGAGCATAATTAGTTTGTCTTAAATATGGTAACGTTATTAATACATTTTTTTGTAGATTGATATAAATTATTCCTCTTATTACCGGTACTAGTGTTAAATGTATAATCACAGGGGTCTGAGGCATTAACTGTTCAATAGAAAAAATTAAGTAGAAACAAAAATTATACATCACATATTTTAAAAATACATTTAAACAATTAAAACACCCCACTTGTTTGGATATTAAAACTCTTTTGTTAACTTCAATCATATTGGTAAAATTTGAGACTTACCATGTTGATTTATGTTAAAATTTCAGAGTTTTAATTGGCACACCATTAAGTGCATAAGTTATATAAACTATAAATTTTACATTCTTCTTTCAGGGAAATCGGTGATGAAATATTTGTTGGATTCAAATTGTCTCGCTTTCCAATTAGTTTTCCTGACTGCAGGTGCCCCCAGACCCACCCTCGACTTGTCAGGGATACTGATGACCCCTCAGGCGTATTTTGCCAAAATTTAACTACTAATGAAAAAATAACGAGATTATCCAATGGAATGGTGGATAATATGCGGGATAATAAGAGCAGCACAGTATGGACCGGCTCGGATTCCATGCCAACAGTTTCTTTCACTTTTGATAAGGTTTTCATGGTAAGTATCCTGAGATTATATAATATTGTGTTTGTGGCTTGACCACTGCATTTATTTTTTTTTATACATGTAATGATATTTCAGAAAATTTTAGTACTTGCTGCGGCTATATTTTTATATATCTGATAAAATTGAACATAGATCATATCTTTTTTTAATGTCTAGATTGACAGTGTGGAGATACATTTTTTAGCCAACGGTGAACCAGGAAGTGTAGAAATAACTTTGTTAGTGGGAGACAAGAAGATGAATTCCAAAAAATTTGAAAGGTATTATGGTTATATTTCTCCACTCGTACAGTTAGTAAGTTTATTATACCCGTCGCAAATTAAGTTTGGGGGGTATATAGGAATCACCTTGTCCGCCTGTCCATCCATCCATCCATCCGTCGGTCTGTCTGTCTGTCTGTCTGTCCGTCTGTCCGTCTGTTTGTGCAATCGTATCCGGTCCATATCTTTCTTATGGAGGAACATTAGAAGTTCTTACTTCCCTCAAACTGATTCCTGTCTAGACCATATCATGTAATGGAAAAATGACAAGAAGCTAAAATATGGCACAAAGATTGCGTGTGATCTGTTAATATGTCTTGACTTTGAGCTTTGGTCAGTTGTGCAAGTTCAAGGTCACTATAAGAAAAATATTCCATCTATTACTTTTTAATAGAGAAATACTTGAGTTATAATATTTTCTAAGCGTGGGTATCATTTGTGAGCTTGCTCACAGTACCTCTAGTTTAAATTAATTCCTTTACAGAGATTAGCTGTTTCGCCTAAACTTTTTCAAGCAGTTAACATGCAGTAAACCCTTCCTAGACAGTCCATTTATCATAACAGTAACTTGATCCAAACAGTTGGATCCCATCGAGTTGCCAGGCGTGGATGTGATCCGACTGTTTGGATCAAGTTACTATAATGATGATAAATTTATAATATAGCCTTCTATTAAAAGGTATAGATAACAAAACTCTCTTTGTTTAATTAATTTAATTACACATTGTTTACGTTTTGAACTAAACCATCTGTAAATGAACTTTTTTTTAAAACGTGTTAAAATACAGACATTATTAATTTTATTGTGTACGTCATCAGTTTAAGAGAGTGGTGAAATTGGATTCGGAAAGCCACAGTGTGGTAATCCGGAAAACCGGATCACATTCTGTAAATTAACAGCATCAAGAAAGAAAGATTGATGGGTATATATAATAAGAACTTGAATATATATCATAACTGTAAAACATTATACCCCTGCAAACGAAGTTATGGGGTAACATGTATATCAGAATCATTATTAGAATCATCATGTCTGTCTATCTAACTCTTATGTCTGAACCTTGACTTACATGTCAAGAAATATCAAATATATATGCTTAAGCTTGGCATGAAGGTTACATGTACAGTCATTTCATGCATATCTTTTACAATTTTATGCTATGCTATGGTATGGGATTTTAATGAGATATATATTTTAATGAGATTTCAATGCAATGTTATGAGATTTGTATGCTATGCTATAAGAAATTGAAATGAAGGGTTTAATGATATGGTATGCTATGTTATGTTATTGTATGCTATGGGATTTGAACAAAAACGCCTCCATACACAGAAGAGTTCTAAAAATTTCGAAGTAAAATGATAAGAAGCCAAAGTTTACCACTAATCTGCAATGTATACATTTATTTTTTAAAATAAAAACATTTAAAACAGAGTTAAAATCATGTTGTATGTTACGCTATGGTATGCTATGGTATGATATGACGACTGAGAATCTATGAGATTGTATGCTATGGTATGAGATTTCAATGCTATGCTATGAGATTCCAATGCTATGCTATGAGATTTCAATGTTATGCTATGCTATGGTGTACGTTGTAAAAGATATGCTTGAACTGACTGTACCCGAGCCCCAAGGGCATGTCATGATCCTTATCTGAGGTCATTGACTTGTACGTGTCATTTTAGATCACATCATCATCAGTCTTGCAATTATCCGAAAGAGACCCAGTATTCGATTAAATATCAATCATTCAACTAAAGAGGTTAAATTAGACATTACTCTTATGATTATGCAAGATTAGATGAAAATAGGATAATAAAATCATCAGTTACATCAAAAAATATATTTATCAACGTTTTCTTGTTTTTCCAGCTATCAGTCGAACACTTTATTCTGGGACATTCGTAAATCTTCTGGTCCAATATCAGAAAACAGCACGAGGAGCGAAGTAGAAAAGATGGTAGCCGATAAAATTGAAATCAAAATGACCAAGATGGGCTCTTCTTCCAGTGTTAGCATCAGTGAAACCAGTATTATGGGAAGGTAAGAAAATAAAAGACTGGGTGCAATAATAGGGTTCTACATAAATATAATTAGAAATATTACAATAGCACAGCATTAAAAATTTTAGTCTTACTCCATATCAACTTCGATTAATTTTAACAATAAAATGCTTTCTTTAGTGATGTTTACCTGAACAATTTAACAAAAATCCTTTAGCCAAAAAACTTTTAAGAAATGTTTTTATACATGTAATAAGAGTAATTATACCCCAAGCAACGAAGATGCGAGGGTTATTATAATGTTTTTGACTGGTCAGTCAGTCAGTCAGTCAGTAAGTCCTGTTGTTTTGTTAACGCATCTAATAGCCTGCACGGAACTTCGTGAAATGTTGTAGGTATTTAGGACACAATGTGTAGATGTGTAAATTACCAGGAAATTCCGATTCCAATATTTTTTTAGGAATTTCGGCCCTTTTGAATTTAGATTTTTTGCCATATATTTAATATAGTAATGAACTTGTGAATTTGAACGCGCAACTTTTTTTAAACCACTGCATGGAATTATGTGAAACTTTGTGAGCGTTTAGGACACAATGTGCAGATATGCATATTACTAGGAAATTCCATTTTTTCTGGGAATTTGAGCCCTTTCGAACTTAGAATTTTGGCCCTATGTTAAATATAATAATGAACAGTATGTAAGCGCAACTCCTCTTTAACCACTGCATTGAATTTAGTGAAACTTTCTGAGCATTTGGGACACAATGTGCAGATATGCATATTACTAGGAAGTTCCATTTTTTGCAGGGAATTTCAGCCCTTTTGAACGCAGAATTTCGACCCTATGTTAAATGTAGAAATGAACAGTTTGTAAGCGCAACTCCTCTTGAAACGCTGCATTGAATTTAGAGAAACTTTGTAGGCCATTAGGACACAATGTGCAGAAGTGCATATCAACAGGAAATTTCATTTTTTGCTGGGAATTTGAGCCCTTTTGAACTTAGAATTTCGGCCCTATGATAAATATAGAAATGAACAGTTTGTAAGCGCAACTCCTCTTGAACCACTGCATGGAATTTAGTGAAACTTTGTAGGCATTTAGGACACAATGTGCAGATATGCATATTACCAGACAATTTTGATTTCATTGTTTTTCTGGGAATTTCGGCCCTTTTTAAACTTGAATTTTTTTTTGTTTTTAAAGACAAAGGAATAGATGTGCATATTCGCAGGAAGTTTTTTGCGAGTTATGCCTTTCACAAAATTATTTTGTGTATTTAGTGCATACCTTGACATTACTTTTGTGTATCATTGTCATGTTATAGGGGAACGTGGAGTATGTGGGCTTGCTCAATTTTTATGTTCTCTTTCGCTTCGCTCAGCCGAACATAAATTATTTCCTATTCTAATCAAACAAATAAAAAACACAGATATTGAAGGAGGCGACAAACTTAGCCATATTTATTGACATTTTGTTAACACATAAAGCCAGTTCGTTAACTTCTTTGTACTAGGATTGGTAGATGACATCTTTTTCTATGCATGTCCACTTTGTACCTTGTTTTCTCCAAAATAGAAGGTCCATAAAACTTCATTTCTTCAAATTAATAAACATTGCATTATGAAAACTTAATTTTTGAATGCATTGTATGAGATTAACTTGTCGAATGACAAATTAACTCAGTGCATAAGTTTAAATACCCCTAGAGCCGAATTACCACTATCAAGAAAATAGACCCTAAATATGGTTTAAATGCCGGAGTCAGCAAAAATGCCGCTTGAACATAAAAGACTATTCCACGCGACGAAAATATAGAATTGGTTGCTCAGTGAAAACGAACATCGCGCACTAAACCGGACAGGTGCCGGGATGGAATCCAGCTAGCACCAAACCTATAAATACAATGTTTTTTATAAATACCGAAAAGAAATTTCTTTCTTTCATTTTTGTAATCACAATTATATTGCACCTTAATAATGAACCCTCTTTTAATTGTCATTAGTCTGTCTGTGTGTCCTTCTGTTTGTCCGACATCACTCATTTAGAACATTTTCTTTACCATTGGCCTAATCTAGCTAATACTTTACCCACAGAGTGCCTATGGGTTGATGATGTGCAGTGACCTTGAACAAAGTTGCTAGATCTAGGTCATAGCAGAACTAGGTGCATATGTATAAAATCCATGTCCTAATCTTACATTTTCTGCCCAAGAGTGCTTTTGGACAATGGGTATGAAGTGACCTTGAACCAAGTGTCTATATCCATGGTTAAGGTCATATCTGGCTCAATTCTTATGAAGAGTGCTTTTAGGTAAAGGTTTGCAGTGACCTTGAACCAGGTTTCTATACGTAAAATTTGATGGTCATAGCAGATCTCTTTGAAATCTATTTTGGACAATAATTTTGTTCCCCTCGATCCAATTTTGTCAGATTTACTAAACAATGTCTGTATATAAGGGTTAAACCTCGGGATCTTGAATTAAAGTTTAGTTAATTGCAACATTTCCAAGCCAGGTGATCAGGTCATAGAAGACTCATCAAACATGCTTTTCATATAAATGTCCTTTTTTTAAACATGGTCCCTCAATTAAGATGGTTTAAATCTCACTGTCTGGTAATTGTTTTAAATTAGCTATGTAAACAGTGAGTTCAAGGTCAAATACTGTAGACATACTGTTAACATATATGCTGTTAAATGCCAGAGACTTGTATATAGTACCTTGCCCGTTTTATGTGGAAAGATATACTCTTCCAGCTATTACTGCAATTTATTGAGGCAATTATTTACATACAGCATGTGCAGTGACCTTGAATAAAGTTTTTTTTATCGGTATTACATAGTTGAACTGATACTAGTAACTCCCTGTTCAGCAAAACATGTTAATAATTTTTGCCTATAGATTGTATTAAACTATTATAATTTTTACATGTTTTAAACAGGTGCTACTGTGATGGACAATCAGATAATTGTCAAATTACTGGTAGGATCTTTAATTGTACGTGTAACAAAAAATGCTTTACAAGATGTGACTGTGGTCCAGGAACCAAGTCATGTGATACAAACACGGGAACCTGCTCCTGTAAAAACAATACGGAGGTTAGTGTGTATACGATATATATACAAAACGTTGGGAAAACGAATTCTTATTCTTTTATATAAATAAACATGATTTTATTCGTGTTTGGAAAAATGTTAAAGGATATGTGAGAGCCCCATCGTTTTGGTTACAAAGATTATTTTGAAACTAACCAGGCTTATAATGTGTCTCTTAATTATTTAATTATATTAACATTGACTGTCGTGGAATAAAAATTGTTGCAAACAATTTGATCACCTCTGCCTGCATGGATAAAAGTAAAATCTAGTCATCACAAAAAAGCGTTTAATTTAATGTAGTAAATTATGTGAGATTATTTTAATCACTGGAGTTTTTTAAACGTACAATGTCATGCATATCATTTATCTAAGGGTCATTAGTGCAACATTTGATTTATTTCTCACAGACAGAATACTGTTGGCTGACAGGATGAAGTTTGTTCAAAAATATATTCTGCTCGAGATATTAGACTTCATTGTCCTCACCCTGCTGAGATATATATATATATATATATATATATATATATATATATATATATATA
>WFKH01010211.1:48890632-48910252 GCA_016163765.1 Magallana hongkongensis | reverse complement strand
TTATCTGGAAAATAGAATACCAGAAACAATTTGAGAACTGGTTTGCTGTGAGAAATATTATGAAGTTTAGGAACTTGCCAACCTTGCAAAAATTTCTTAAACAAAAAATTGTATGAATATTTTTTATTTGAATATTAATGTGTAATTTTGTAGACCAATTCAAATAGATGTGAGAAGTGTCTCCCTGAGTATTATGGAGTGGCGGGTACAGAGTGTGTACCTTGTGATTGTGACCGCAGGGGGATTAGTGGAAGAAACCTCTCCTGTTCAGAGCCCGCGGGACAGTGCGCATGCAAAGCTAACGTCCAAGGTCGGTGGAGTGGAAATTGAACATTAATTTTAACTATTATATAACTTTAATTAATAGGCTTGATAGTCGTGGCCATTTCCAGACTATGTTGATCTCCAAAAAAATAATTGAAAGCTTTGTATAAAGATATTAATAGGAAAAATTACAAGCTTTAAAGCTTAAATACATGATTTTTTTTAATCAAGAATAGTTAATAACTATTCTAAAATATCATGTCTAAAGATTTAAAACAGATCTGATGTCTTATTTGTGACCACCCAGCCTTGATCGATCCTTAATTTATTTTTCAAAAAGGCTACTGAAGTCATAACTTTAAAGTTTAAAAAAAAAAGATTAAAATTAATTTTAACTCTTTAAATTGTTCCATTGTAGGTCGTCAGTGTAATGAATGTAAAGACAGATATTTTAACTTAAATCATTCGTTGGGTTGTTTACCTTGCAAGTGCAATAAGGTCGGGAGGATGAGTGAGATCTGCGACAAAGGAAAACTGGGACTGTGTATGTGTCGTGGAAACTTCACCGATAAAAACAACATTCGCTGTGTGAGTAGATTTTGAAGTTTTTAATGGTTTCAATCCCAGAGAAAGGAAAATCTTCCTTGATATTATAAATTTAAATCATGACAATGAAATTTGCCAATATTTTATTAATATTAAATTGATGGCTTGTTTATCTAACGTGTGATCCCAATTGACTGATTTGACAAAAAAATTTATTGATCTAAAAGGATGTTAAATACAAGAATGAATATATTATTTATGTCAAGCAAGGCTAAACAAAATTAATGTATTGGTTCTCAGGCACAGCTGCATGAGGTCAAATATTGCTTTTTCTATCGATTTTACAAGGTTACATGTTCATCACATTTTTGCAAGTTTCGTGACCCACGAAAAAAATGGGATTATTGATACAGTATACATTTGTTAATATACATGTACTCTTGCATTATGTAGGATCCAGTGATTGTTCCAAATCTTGATCCAGCATTTGGTCCTGTATCTGGGAATACTACAGTCACTGTCCGTGGGTATTTACTTCACAGCTCGGATAGCAATGTAATGTTTTCTATGGGTACCAGCCCTTACCAAGATCTCCTTTCAATGTGAGTTAAGATTTAAGTTTAAAATTCAATCACAATTTAGAAATACTTCATAAAAACAAAATATATTCATTGCCCTTATAATGAAGAGGATTACTTCATGGGACCAAATACCACCAGAGTAATCTATGATAATTAAGGCCCCAGTCTGTGGTTTCCATATGGTGAATAGGGTGTCTATATGACATCATTTGTCAATAGGATATTTTCTCTTGCCTTGGTCAAATCTGGCTCATGATTCACCCCTAAAGTGCCTTTTAGCAATAAAATATCATCTTTCTCTTAGGCCAAATCTGGGTCGTACTTTACCTACAGACTGCTTCTGATTAAAGAGTGAACAGTGACCTTGAAATAAGTTTTTAAGTCCAAGGTCAAGGTCAAATAATATCTCTATGAAAATTTATAGTCCTGGCTGTAATTTCTCTCTCTCTTTGGCCCAATATGATTTATGCTTAACAATTGCTTGATGCTTCACACAAATGTGCTAGATGTTAACAAATTTGCAGTGACCTAGAACCAATTTTCTAGGTCCAAGGTATAAATTAGTCATAGTCTGGTCTTTTTGAAACTTAAATTGGACCAAATCTCCCTCTAACTTTAACAAAAGATTAATTGTATGTAAGGAGTGTGCAGTGACGTTGAATCAAAGTCCTAGGTCAAAAGTTGATGTTATAACAGATATCTGAAATAGCATTGTCAATGCAATGACCTTGGGCCAAATTATAAGTCAGATGTCAAAGTTATAGCAGACCACTGTGCCAATTTTTTTTTGTCCAAACCTTATTATCTTTCCCCTTAATTTGCCATACGTTCCATATACTTCACCCATAGAATGCTTACTGGATAAACATGACTGTGCAATAAATTGAACTAAGTTTTTTTTTTAAACAGTGTTTAATTCAATATTGAATGAGATTAGGCAGCAAGCACAGGCTATTTTAGCCTTCTCCATAAGTCAAAGTTTCTATGTCAGAGTTTCAGGTCAAAGCAAAGAAATCATCTATACTCTGTCCCAAGTTTCTGCTTCTACCACTGTTTGTGTAATATATCGATAATCATAAATGCCTTTGTGCCCAAACTACATCCATTCACTAGAATGAAAAAAGTCCAGATTATCTGTTTTGAAACGCTCTCTCTACCGCTTCAGGTTTGATAACACAGCCCAAAATAAAAGGTATACGGGGATTTTGCATTAAGAATGACATGAAGTACCCCGGATGATAACGTTAACAAATTGTGCAAGGTGTCCCGAGTACTTCCGAAAGGAGAAAAAATGTAAACATTTTCCATTTTGAATCTCCTTACGATGTTTGTTTTCACTCCTGTGGAATTCTCTGGGATAAAACAGATAATGTATCGATGAAGAAATCTTGGATTTTTTCCATTTTATCAATTTGAATTGTACTTCATTGACAGGTATGTTCTTTTTAAATTAAACATCATCAAAAAGTGACAGAAGCAATAACTTGGGACAAACTATAAAATGCATTTTGTCACAATGTCCCTTGTTTAGTGGTGCCCTTTGGATGATCACCATCAATGATGTCAAGTAGCATGATATAATTATGGTGTATTTTACATTTTTCATTTCAGTAACGACAATGAAATTCAACTTTTAACTCCCCCTTATACATCAGTGGGAGAGGTTCCTCTGAGACTGAGGTGGGCTGGTGCTTATGATGGCAGTGGTGACATAGATTTCTACAGGAACTTTACATTTGAATACCGACCAAACCCAGTGGTGACTGGCATGCAGTCGATAAACGCTTTTAAGAGGTAAAACAATATGTCTGACTGTATGTCAGTTTGTCTGTTACTTTATTGATATGCTATTTGTCTATCTGCATGTTTATATCTACCGATTTTTAGCGAATATATTAATTTAAGTCTTGGTCTAGCAAAAGAGAGAGGAAAGGCTTGACTTGTCATTTAGTGAATATGTCATAATGAATATGTCTTTTTTTACTGTTTTTAAAATCATGACCCCACTGTCATGGTTCTTGTGTCGGGTGGCAGGGTCATACCGGGGGGTATGCATTTAATCTAAAAAATCTTTCCTTATGGGCATCTATCAGGCAAACTAAGTGCATCATTTGGATGAACAAAGAAGACTGAGACTTCTGAAATTATGTTATATTAATAACCCTTGTTGGAGGAAGGGGCTGTATTTGCCATGTTTACACACACGAGCAAGAAGGTCCACTGAATTGTGAAATTTATGAGTCTTTGGTGAGAGGTTCTGGTTTTAGGGCATGGCTTTACTGATTATGTAGCTAGGAAAACCGTTTCTAAATTAGTTTTTTTCTGAGATAAATCTTCGTCAAAAGAATTTGAAAACTTGTGGCAATTTCAGTTATTAGCCATTATTTCTCTTCTCCTATTTTTTATTCATTTACTTATTACCAATAATTTGCCCAGATAATAAAGAGACATTTGTTGTAAGGCTTTATCTTGAAAAATTACTGATCAAGTTAGAGTTAAGTATTTATCATCCTTATTTAGGCAGAATCATGACCATTTTATGTTTTGGATTTTACTTTTGAGAGGAGTTATTCCCCTTTGAATAGTCTCCTATGAAAATTATAATCACAGTGACAGTTAATTGATGTGTCATTTGAAATCAAAATATAGAAAATAAAAACCACAGTAAATTTAAGCTGATTAATATAAGTCCAGTGCCATATCATCTATGTTAAAATGTTGATATAATCTTGTTAAATATTTGCGTTTGCAGTGGAGGATGTAAAATAACAATCACAGGAACAAACCTCAGCAGCGTGGCCAAACCGAGGCTGATTGTGTATAGGAATGAAGTCTGGGACGGGACAGAGGTATGGGCATATATCTAGATTATTTGATCTCGCCATTATTTTTATGACAGTTGTGAACAATATTATGAATTATAACAAAAGTTATGGCAGGTATTTGCGATTTTGTATGACTACAATTTGATACAATAGAGCAGAATTATGAAATTAAGTACTTGTCTAATGAGTACAATAAGCAGTCAACAGTTACTGTATTCGCCTTTAAATCAATTGCCGCCAAATATCGTATTTGCTGCTATATATGATATACATATTTGTTTTACAGTATACTGAATGCGTACGTGAAAAACAGTTATGCATGGGATAAAAGTAGTTGTACTAGACAAGTGAACAAATTCTACATGAAATATACTGAGGAAAAAAGTATTAAATTATAGATAAATGCTATTTAAAAAATATTTTTTTATCTACTTGTTAATTCACATAAAAGGGACAGCAAAATAAAAAGGTACTGCGAGAATAGTACCTTTTACGGGTTTTGGTTTAGATTTCTGCTATGTAATTCATCACAGACGCTTTAATCAAACGAAAATAACAGGAACGTGTAAATGTTCTCAAATATTTATTCATAATTAAACCGAGGTAAATGTAAAATATAGACAACGTACAGCATAAACCAGACCAAAACTAAATCACGGAGTAATGTTACTCCAGGTTTTTGGATGATTCTGCAGCAATAAGCTTCTTATGATGCTATGTTGCAAAAAGAAAAACATTCGGAAAGTGAAATGTTGGGCACGATTAGAAGATTATGATCGGTTCAGGGATATAAAACAAACTACGGAGTAATATTCCTCTTTGAACAAAGTTCATTAGACAAAAACTGAAATACGAAGTGACAAAAGGTTGTAAACGTAAAATCATACGCTACAGAGTAATATTCCTTTATGAAAAGTGCTCATAAGACGAACACTAAAATACGGAGTAACATTCTTCCATAGAAGGTGATTAACTAAAATTACAGAGAAATATTCCTCAGCCTCTATGAAAAGACTCAAAAGACAAACACTTAACTACGGAGTAACAATCCTCCATAGAGAAATATTAATAGAAAAACTAAACTACAGAGTGATGAATATCCATGGACAGTGTCGGTAAGACAAAAACTAAGCTACGGAGTAACATTCCTGTAGAGAATCTTGAACATTTTTTGAATGAAAAAAATTCTCACTTTTAAGAAAAGTCGTCGTACACAAAACAATACTCTTCTTTCAGTTCTGAAAGACAATGGCCACAGTACGGAGTAACATTCTTCTGGGCAACTTTTAAAGTTCTTGAGACTGAGCTAAGCGACTGGGTAACTTTTCTCTAGAAGGTTTTGTAAATACAATGCGACGAAGTAACATTCTTCTAGACGGCTCTGTAATATTCTCTTGGTACAAAACTAATCGACGGAGTAACATTCTTCTAAACGGTTTTGTAAAGTTCTCTGTTGGCAAAACCTAAGCAACGGAGTAACATTTCTTAAGCATGACTAGACAGTTGTGTACTCGTCTCTGGAGACAAAACCTAATCTTTGGAATATTATTCCCCTAGACGGTTCTGTAAACTTTCCGTGGGGAGAAATTGATGGAGGGAGTAGTTTCTTTAGGAAGCTTTGTACTTCTCTCTTAAGACAAAAAATAAGCTTCGGATCTATATTCCTGTATACCAATTGGCACAGTTCTTTTGATAAAAACAGTTCATCTGTCAATGAAGAAATCATTACACAGTTAGGAGAAGATATACGTGTATGTGTATATATTTTAAAATTTAAAAGCCATTGTTAATCTATTCATAAATTACAGGACACCAATTAACAAAGATGAAGGTTCGAACACACATTTACATGTACATTTACATATGAAAAATACTACAAGTGCAAATGCGCACGGTAAAGAAAACAATAAATCTTAAATAAATTATAATCTGCATTGTACACATTATTATTCCTTGACCAGTTATCAGATCAATGTATAGAACATTACTATGCAAGTTGGAGATATATCATGAATCGTGAAAAACTTGCTTTCGTGTGTATGAAAGCATGCATTCTTAGCTAGTAATAAAATTATTTATTCATTCATTCATTTATTTAGATGTTAATTATATACTCACACCAATGCAATTGATGAATTGCCATGACGTCACTTTTTTAACATGTTTTAGTACAATATTTCCAACATGCAGAAAGAAGGCAATTGAAAAATATCCTTCAAATAATCTATTTCCTGTTTGTAGCTTTTGTTATTTGCTAGCTGAATAAGAGAAATTAACGACGAGGTTCAATAACATAACGATAAAAGTAACACCCGACCCAACGCCGAGGCACGCTTGAAGCTGAAAGACGGACAGATTCTGGATAAGTTGAACTTAACATGTACATGTATGTATACCGGTGTCTCATAATATAGCGCTACTACATGTATTATACTTACCTATATTGGTCAACATAATAATGATAATCCAATTAGAGCACAATATGAATTTCTTAAGATGATCATCACAAAAGAAACGTTTATGCATGTTAATTAATCCTGTTCGGTATATCAAAAACACACACCGGTATGCACACCACATGAAACCCATCTAACAAAAGAGCTGAGTAAAACTAGTACCCTAATGCAACCTGCAGACCTGTGTTGTGTACGTTACTTCGGGCAAAGATCATTTACATGTAACATGCATGTATTTTCACAATTTTATTTTTTAAAACCTCTTGCACTATTTTATTTCGTTAATTAGCCATGTAAAGCACAAATTTCAGCTTAAAAGTGGTATGGGAAACCTGCATAGTGTGACATAATCCCTATTGAAATAAAAAATATATTTTCCCCAAAATAATTTTACCTTGAACAGAGTAGCGCGATGAGTTAGAGTGTTTATAACGTGTCTGTAAGTAGGAAGTTCGAATCCTGCTGGGCCGTTTTTAATTTTTACCTTAAGTTTCCAAATATTTTTAAAACTTATTTTTTTTTTTTTGGCCAAATATTGTAAAGTTTTAAAATTCTAAAAAGGTGAAAGTATTTGATTATAACATAGTTTATACTTTTATTCACATTAATATCGACATGTGTCCCATACCACTTTAAATGATCATATCTTCTGTCCTGGCATTCTTGCAGTGAAAAGCATTGCGCAATATGTCATTTATTTTCCACAGTTCGCAATCTCCTTTGTTGCACCTACATGTACAGGCTTTCCTTGTTATCAAAATAATCTGATGTTTATTTATCTCCTGAGCAGTAGCGGCACTTGCGCGGATTAAGAATGTTTCAGTTTTTTCATGGGGAGTGGGGGGATCAGAGTAATAACTGTGTTTGCAGGATGGGGCTGGGGGTTGGGGTCCGAGTTTTATTTTTCGGTAATTTTACTATATAAATGAATTTTCAAGGAAGGGGGTGGGTGTGTCTGGACCCCTAACCCCTACCCCTTCTTTTAATCCGTACGCACGATGATGTTGGCACACCAAAGCAAATCTAACGTCGGCAACTGCTGAGGGGTGAGGGGGGCATAATTTAATTTTGTTTGTAATAATTATATGGACCATACTTTCGATGACATGGTAAAATTATTGATAAATTTTAAATTCATATGCAAACAGTTCAACCCCAAATTGTACATAAAAGGTTGCTCATGTGTATTATGTGATAGGATCTCATCTTTATGAAAATTATAATTTTTTTAAAAAGTACCGAAAATTGAATGGCCTTCTTTTTTAATAAAACTGGTACAAGAGAGTGTGATTTAGGGGCAAACACTTGGTGCGAGTATTACTTTCTAATGACAGCATCTAATTTTCTATATGTGTTGGGACATTAAATTGATCTGCTCTTGTTATGATTTATCATGTAAATATATTTTCGTAATCTCAATTTCTTTGTTAATCTGTTTTCTGTGATTTATGTTCGTGTGTAGATTAACTATAAGGCTTTTGAGAGATATTTTCTCTCAGGCCTGATATTCTATTAACAATATGGAGTTAATGGTAATGATAGCGGCAACAAAAATCTTATAATATGTACTCATCTCGGTATAACTGTGTGGTGATTACATCATTGACAGGTGAACTGTGGAATGGTGAATGATGACTCGGAGAAAAAGTCAAATAAAGTAATGAAAACATGATATAAAAATGATATACAAATGCTGCCAACGGGATATGACTGGGCTGACGATGTTGCACAAAGATTAGACGGAAAAACAGATTACCGTTCAACAGAAAAATAAAGTGAAATGACCATGATTTTTTTAAATATTATGGAAGACTTGACAAATCTCAGGATCATCCATTCATATTACCTTTTCTAGATCTGCCACATGAAAGTAAAGATAAGATTTTATTTGACAGGATTTATTATCGTTGTGTATGCATATGTAAGTAATGTGAACGCAGTTTCTTTGGAATATGAATACTTCTTCATATAGGTAAATATAATTAAAACGTTCTTGTTTATGTACGTGGAAGAAAGTTGCCTCGTCAATATGCAGTCGTATTAAAACGGATTTCTTTTGCACACAGGGACATTATATTCTATTTTTTAATGTTTGTACGTCTATGTATATCTTAAATTAATATAACAGCAGAGTAATACTTAATTGATTTTATCATTGTTATACACACTCATATCAATGCACACGTAATCAAATCAGAATGTTGTTTATATATAGCTACTTACTCCGTATTTACTTGTTTTACTATAACCGTGCACAGAATACTGTTTCTCCATAGTTTTTTTTCTCAATAGAACTGTGCAAAGTTTATACAATGTAGATCTGAAGCTAAGTTTTTGTCTCAAGAGAGCAGTACAAAGCTTTCTAGAGGGATTACTCTATACATCAATTTCTCCCTAGAAAAAGTTTACAAAGCCGTCTAGAAGATTTTTTTCTTAAGTTTTGGTTTTGTCTCCAGAGAAGAGTGCAAAAGCTGCCAGACATTCTAAAGAAATGTTAGTCAAAAGCTCATGATTTTTCTACAAAGACCTGTGCAAAGCCGTCCAGAGGAATGTCACTACGTCGATTTGTTTCGTCGCAAGAGTACTTTACGAAACCGTTTCGCGAATAATACTATGCCCCAAGACGTGTACCCAGAAAACTTTACAAAACCGTTACTCCGTCGCTTAGCTTTGTCCCTAGAGAACTTTTAAAAGTCGTCCAGAGAAATGTTACTCAGTACTTTTGCATCTTCCTTCAGGAGGACTGATTTTTTTTTTTACTTTATTGGTTTGTTTTTGTGTACAAAGACTTGACTTCTAAGTCAGAATTTAAATTTATAGAATTGATCAAGATTTTTCGAAGGAATGTTAATCATAGCTTAGTTTCCATTTTTATGAGCACTGTTCATGGATATTTATAACTCTGTAATCTAGTCTTTGTTTATAACCCTTTATTAAGGATTGTTACTCCGTAGTTAAGACTTATGAGCACTATCTATAGAGGAATATTATTCCGTAGTTTAGGATTTTTCCTTTACAACAGTCTATGGAGGAATGTTACTTCGTATTTCAGTTTTTGTATCATGAGGCACTTTCCATAGAGGAATATTATTATGTACTTAATTAATCGTTTGTCTCAAGAGAACTATCATAACCTTGAAGAGGAATGTTAATACGATTTTTAATTTTGTCTTACTAGCGCTGTTAGTGAATACGTACGTACTACTGTTAAAAAATGATTTACTGTTCACAATTTTTTACATGAATGATAGTCCATACTTCTGTTTTTGTACTACTAGCTTTGTTCAAGGAGGAATATTACTCCGTATCTAGTTTATGTTCCTTAAGATCTGACCATAATCTTCTAATCGTTCATAATATTTTACTTTCCGAATGATTTTTTTTTTGCCACAGAGCATCTTAAGAAAGTTATTGCTGGGGAGAATCACCCAAAACCTATTATATAACATAACATATTACTTCTTGTTTAAAATGTTGGTCTAGTTTATATTGTACGTTGTTTATTTTTTACATGTGCCTTGTTTAATTATGAATAAATGTTTGAGGAAATATACTTTTATGGGTTATTTTCTTTTAATAATAGCGTCTGTAATGAATAACATAGCAGAAATTTAAAACAAAAACCCGTAAAAGGTACTATTGTAGCAGTACCTTTTTGTTTTGCTGTCCCTTAAAATAGGGTCAGGATTTATTTATGAATCAACTTTTTCCAACAGGATTGCGCGCCTGAGGGCCCCAATCTTATTCTCTGCGATTCCCCAAAGGGTTACAGTGTAGGGGTTACGTTGAGATACGGAGTACAATTGGACGGTACCAGAATGTACGAGGGCTTCAACACATTTCCAAATAACACAATAAAAATTGTGATAGACCCAGAGCCCACAAGAGAGGATGAGATAGTACAGGACTACAAGCCAGTGTTTGCAACAGAACTAACCATAAAGGTAATCACTGATAGAAAATCGTTTAATCACTTGAATTTAAAGCCCTTTGTGGTCACATGGGGACTTCTCATTGTTTGTTTGTGTGGTTCACACTGTGAAATATTCTCATACGGATGTTGAACAATGGTCAATCAATCAACATTTTATTCTTGTTGCAATTTTTTTTTTAAAGGAATCATTTCATTTCAGTGCTTCATATTTTTTTATAGTTTTTAAAAGAATCAAGAGTCATGAGCCTCAATTGAGTTTTTTTCTCGATTACATTTTGGCCTAACTTATTTCAAGCTAACATTGGTCAAAGTTTGACATTATATGCTTCTTATATGTACATAAGCCGCTTATTAATTCAATGAAAGTAATATTTTTTTATTTTACAACTAAGAATTTCCTCTCTCAAGGTGTGTTTTACCTGAACAAGATTTCTTCTATTCTTTTACAAAAGGGGAAGCAATTTACTTCGGGTTGTTCCACTTCAAAATTCAAAGTGATCTTGCGTGGAAGCTCAGCTAATTATAGCTGCCCAATCAAAAGTCTTGAGCAGGAACTGATCAAATGTGAACCCGACTTGGGTTTCCCAGGAGTTGATAAAGAAGTGATGATGATGGTAGAGTATAGAATATGAATATCAATCAATATATTGTGATTTTTGTTATATTTAATATATTTAATCATAATAATTGATAATTATTATCAATTATACACAGAAGCCTCACTTTCGGCAATTTTAGGATTTGGCAAAATAACCCTTGTCAGTTGTTTACATGTTTATAGGTGGAAAAGGCCCATATGAGATACATTTTTTATAGGTTTTGACCTTTTGACAGTTTAATGTTGGAGGAACAGCCCATAAGATACAGTCTAGACTGCCTTAACGACTCACTGTATTAAGCGACTCTCTGTCTTATGCGACCATACTTAGACCGCCCAACGTAATTTCCTATATGAAAACCCTGCATTAAGCGACCCCCTGCCTTACGTGACAAGCGACCGTCATTTTTTAGTCCCAAACTGCTCTGTAGACTGTTTTAAGCGACTTTTAGCAAATTAAAATGGCGTCCCAAGCTGAGAAACAATTAGAAGTGTTTTGTTTTGATAACCAATTATAATATTTATCACCTTTCATTTTAACGGTTATTACCATTACCCCCCATACATGAGGTTTTTCAATACTCCCGCTATATCTCTAATGACGACTTTTGTCGCACCCTGTATAAACAAACATGGCGGCCCGATAGTAATTGAAATTCTATAAACATCGGTTTTTAAGCTGTTTATTGTTACTTGATAAACGGATGTCTCGGCCAAACTCATCTGTGCATGTACATGTTCAAGTTGAATCCATACATCGATACTTATAAAGAAGTTGTGTAATTAACACGTGTATAAAGAAGAAATTGGGAGAGTGCTTAGTCAAATAAACAAACATGGCGGATATCGAGTCCGACATCGTACGAGTATTATAAACACAATTTTAGGGTCAGATTAATAGATATGAAAACGTGTGTAAAACTATGCATGGTTGAAGCTGTTTATTTTTACTTGGTAAACTAAAAAACATCATAAAGAAAACATCATATAGATTAATTGTTATTTCGCAGAAATGTTATAACATCGTTTTACCTGCCAATCATTAAACAATACAAAACAATTAAATTATACTGCCATAGTCCATTTGGTGGAAACAAAAACATACTGAGTTTAGTTATACGCTCCCATTTGTTCATATAATAAGTGATTCTGTTCAAAATTAATTTTTTTATTAAATGATGAAATTATAATTTTAATCTATAATCAAAAACTAGTTTAAAGCTAAAATATAGATCTAAATTAACTACATATGTATTTGGTACCAATTATTATAGATAGCCAAAAGGTAGCTCAAAAGATTGTGAAGTTAGTCTTGGACTGTGTTATGTGACTCCCTGTCTTATGTGACTTTTTTTTATCGGTCCCTTGGATGGTCACATAAGACAGTCTAGACTGTACTACTTTTTTATTTGGACCTTTCAACAGTTGTGCATGCATCAGTGGAATCTCTCAAAAGCTACATTTTTATAAGTTTTGGGCCTTTGGACAGTTTCAAATGCATGGAATAGAATGGAATATCTCATAAAATACAATTTTGTACAAGTTTTCGGCCTTTCAACATTTTTTTTAGCATGTGCACATTGACAGATAAAGATCAGTGGACAGGCCCATAAAGTACTATTTTATACGTGTTGGGTCTTTTGACAGTTGTACATTGGTGAAAAGCCCTTTGATATACAGAAGGTAAAATTGCACACCTTTTGGAACACCTGGCAGTTTATCCTGATTGCTGTCGGGGGATCAGTGTTTATTCTTATTGTCACACTACTACCCCTCTTCATTTGCTGCTGCTGCCGCTCCAACAACGACAACGACACCACAGACTCTGGTAAATGTACCTTTACATGTATGATTGCATGCAGACACCACGAACTCTGGTAAAGGTACAGAAACATGTATGATTGCATGCAGACACCTCGGACTCTGGTAAAGGTACAGATACATATTTGACTGCATGCAGACACCATAGGCTCTGGTAAAGGTTCATATAGATGTATGATTGCTTGCAGACACCACAGACTCTACTAAATGACATATACATGTATGACTGCATACGGATAGAAATGAAATAATTTGCTTTATGATCGAAATGATTAAACTGATAACAGATAAAATTTATAATCACTAACTAGATGCTGTCATTAAACAGTAATACCCGCACCAAGTGTTTGCCCCTAAATAACACTCTCTTGTACCAGTTTTATTCAAACAGAAGGCTACATGCAATTTCTGGTACTTTTTCAAAACTATAATTTTCATAAAGAATGAGATTCCATCACATAATACACATAAGCGGCCCTTTATGTATTCATGTACAATTTGGGGTTGAACTGTTTGCATGTGAATATTAAATTTTAAATTTATGAATAATCTAAACTACCATGTCATAGAAAGTATGGTCTATATAATTATTCACAAAATTCAATTATCCCCCCTCGGCGGTTGCCGGCGCTAGTTCTGTTTTTGTGTGCCAACATCATCGTGTACCGGATTTAGAAAAGGGGTAGGGATGGGGAGTCTAGACCCCCACTTTGAAAAATTATTAATAAAGTAAAATTACCAAAAATAAACCTCGGACCTCAACCCTCCACCCCTGCAAACACAATTATTAAATTATTACTCTGACCCCCCCCCCCCCCCCCCCCCAAGAACTGAAACGTTCTTAATCCGCGCATGTGCCGCTACTGCCCAGGAGATAAATAAACATCAGAATTTTTTTTATAAAAACGAAATCCCGTATCAGAATATTTTGATAAAAACGAAATACTGTACATGTAGTTGCAACATGCAAAGAAGATTGTAAACAGTCCAAAATAAATGGCACATTGCGCAATGCTTTTCACTGCAGGTCACTGCCAAGACAGAAGATATAATTTTTTATGGTGTTATGGGACACATGTCGATATTAATGTGGACAAAAGTACGTTATAATCAAAATACTTTCACAATTTTAGAATTTTCAAATTTTACAATATTTGGCCAAAAAATAAGTTTTTAACATTTTTGAAAACTTAAGTTAAAAATTAGAAAAGGCCCAGCAGGATTTGAACTCCCTACTTACAGACACATAACGCTCTGACCCATTGTGCTACGCTGTTAGGGATCATTATTTTGGGGGAAAATATTATATTTATACTTTACTCCGATAGGGAGTACGTCACATTATGCAGGTGTCCCATACCACCTTTAATCTGATATTTCTGCTTTGCATGGTTAATTAACTAAGTAAAATAGTGCAAGGGGTTTTAAGGAATAAAATTGTGAAAATACTTATATGTTACAAGTAAATGATCTTTGCCCAAAGTTACGTACACAACACAGGTCTGCAGGTTGCATTAGCAGGTACTAGTTTTACCCAGATCTTTGGTTAGATGGGTTTCACGTTGTGTACATATGTGTTTTCGATATGGAGAATAGTAATAATTAACATGAATAAATGTTTCTTTTGTGGTGATCAGCTAAAGGAATTTATATTGTGCTCTAATTGGATTATCATTATGATGTTGAGCAATACAGGTAAGTATAATACATGTAGTAGCTCAATACTATGAGACACCGGTATACATAACAGTTAAGTTTTACTTTCACTTTCTAAAATGTTATTTTCCTTTGCAAGCATACTGTATCATCATCTTTCTTTAAATAGGCTTATCATCGGTAACTTTCCTATTGCAATTGTACAGTTTCTGTGATTTTAATTGCAAAATTTATATTTTTTTTATTTGTCAGATTTACACTATTGAGTTGACCCCATATTGACCCTGTAACATTTTGTATTAAATTTGTGTCTTAAATAAGTATAGAGACTTTTCATGTTTATATGAGTTATAATAGGGAGGAAGGGGAAGGGGTCTTAACCCTTCCCCATCCCTTGGATTTGTAGATTAGATACATTTCTGGTGAGAATGAATGTAGCTCTTTTTTGAGTTGTTTTCAAGTAAAGTATAAATATAATATTTTCCCCCAAAATAGTGTTACCTAACAGCGTAGCGCAATGGGTTAAAGCGTTAACTACGTGTCTGTAAGTAGAGAGTTCGAATGCTGCTTGGCCTTTTATAATTTGTACCTCGTTTCCAAATATTTTAAAAACTCTTTTTTTTTGGCCAAATATCGTAAAATTTTAAATTTCTAAAACGGTGAAAGTATTTTGATTATAACATAGTTTATACTTTTATCCACATAAATATCGACATGTGCCCCGTACCACCTTAAATCAATATAATATCTTCTGTCCTTGCAGTCCTATAGTGAAAATCATTGCGCAATGTATGCCATTTATTTGGCACTTTTTACAATCTTCTTTGTTGCAAGTACATGTACAAGTTTTCGTTGTTATCAAAATATTCTGAAGTTTATTTATCCATGAAGAGTGGGGGGGGGGGGGGGGGGGGGGAAAAATTGTGTTTGCAGGGGGTGGGGGGTTGGGGTCCGAGGTTTACTTTTGGTTATTTTACTATATATATGAATTTTTCAAGTAGGGGGTCTGGACCCCTCACCCCCACCCCTTATCTAAATCCGCGCACACGATGATGTTGGCACACAAAAGCAAATCTAAACTCGGCAACTGCCGAGGCGGGGGGGGGGGGGGGGGGGGGGAGGCATAATTTAATTTTGTTTGTAATAATTATACTTTCTATGACATAAAATGTTAAGATTAATTAATTTAAATTTCCCATGCAAACAGTTCAACCCCAAATTGTGTATTATGTTATGGGATCTCATCCTTTATGACAATTATAATTATTAAAAAGTACCAGAAATTGCATATGGCCTTCTTTTTTACTAAAACGGATACAAGAGAGTGTTATTTAAGGGCAAACACTTGGTGCGGGTATTACTGTCTAATGACAGCATCTAGTTTATTTTATTAATAGTTTAAGAAGGGAAAAACGTTAATTTTCTGCAACTTTTTGACTACCAGGATAAAATTTTAATTTTTAAAACCTTATTGCACATCTATAGGACAGCCCATATCATATCCCAAGATATGATGTGACTATTCATTAAATCATAAGGGGAGTTCTTGGAACTAGGCTTTTTTAGTAGTGATAAACGTCACTTTTTTGCTACTATTTGACTCCCTGGATGAAATTAAAATTTCTAAAACCTTATTGCACATTTATAGGACAGCTCCTATCATATCCCAAGAGATGACATAGCTACTCCATAAATTGTAAGAGGAGTTCTGGGAACCACATTTTTTTGCAAAACAAAACGTCATTTTTTGTTGCCCACCGACCCCTGTGATAAAAAGAATTCTGAAACCTGATTACACATCAACATGACACCCTCAATCATATTTTAGTAGATCATTTGGCTACTGCCAAAAATGTTGACCTTTTTTAAAACAAGACTTTTTGTATAAAAAAAGAGTCATTTTTCAGCCACTAAATGACTCCCCAGGACAAAATAGAAATTTCTGAAACTTTATTGCGCATCTACAGAACACCCCAAAACATTCCAAGAGATGATTTGTCTACTGTTGAAAATGTAAGGGGAGTTCGAGGAACCAGGTTTCTTGGTAAAATAAAAAAGTCTTTTTTTACCTATTATTTGACCCCCAGGACTACCAGAGAATTTTTGAAACATTTTTGCAATCAATATGACACCCCAAATCAAACTCCTAGAGTTTAGTTCGCTGGTTTATAAGATGTAAGAGCAGTTTGAGAAAGTAACACGTGACAGACGGACGGACCAGGGTAACAACAACATACCTGAACTTTCTTTAGAAAGTGCTGGTATAATAAGTATTATGGAATCATCATTTGAATATTATAAGGTTATTAAAATTAATACGGTCGGGCGTGATCAAATCAATCATAAAGGCCTTCGGGCTCTATTGGATTTGATTCCCACCGACCGTATTTACAAAACAACATGACATCCCAAATCAAACTCCAAGAGTTCAGTTAGCTGGTTTATAAGATGTAAGAGCAGTTTGATAAAGTAAAACGTGACAGACGGTCGGACGGACGGACCAGGATAACAATAATACACACGAACTTTCTTTAGAAAATATATAACTATAACATAACAATGTTGATCACCAAAATTTGTTTTAGATTTTACTACTCAGAATAATTTGGACCCACAGCCACTGGTAATTCGTCCGCGAAACAGCTATGTGGATGTTCGGAGGGATAATGTATGTAACAGGGGGGGTTGTCATGCATGTAAATTTCCTGAAAATTGTTAATTTTACAACATTGTGATTGATATGAATTAAAGGTTCTGAATCATTATTAATAAGTGCATGTATAGATTAGGTCAAAATATATTCAACCCGTTTTTTTGTCATATTAAAACTTTGCCTTTGTTTTATTCATATCATATACTCATTACTTCAGTCATATGTCATTAATGATATGCGATTTATTGAATCTCTTGTGGTAATTTGTATAATATATTATTATTGATATATTTCCAGTAAATAAATATTTCCAGTTATTGACATAACTGGACATGATTTATTAGATATTAATATCATGCATTTATTTACACCAAATCCTAAACTCTACATTGTGTTACTTGCAACCAAAAAATATTTTCAACTTTCTCATAAAAGATACAAAATAATCCGTATAAAATAATTAACAGTGTATATCCTTCTTTGAACAACGGAATCATGCTTTAAAAATGATACTCTAACGATCCATAAAATAAAATTTTGGTGTAGCATTCCACCTTAAAACGGGTACAGCAAAGTATCAGGGGCGAGCAATATTGTTTTGATAGAAACCTAATTTGTTATACAGCTTACATTTCAATTTAAAGATAAAGAAATGAATCAGACTTTGCTGTATATATAAACGTGAATATGTCGTAAGCATGTTTACTATAACCATTTTTTTTATACTTAAAGTTTTACAAGGGCAAACGTTAAAATTAACACTACAACATTATTCGGTTAACAGATTGTTATTACATGTAAATACATGTATCATAGTATCATAATATTCATAAATCATCTATTTAACAATCAGGTTTTAAAATATATTAATTATATTACAATCATTTTTTAAAAAGAAATTGAATCAAAATAGCGAATTTTGTTTAAATATTCCTTATTTTCAAAATTTGACCGATCCCGATTAAAAACAAACTGATCCCGATTTAAATTGAAAAAAAAAATTAATTAAAAATTAACAATATTTCTTAATTTGCAGCCATGAAACCATTGGAGTATAATTGTTCAATTAATTTAACAAACCATATTACAACCAAATATCCAAGTTTTCGGGTGAAATTTCAATTTATGTAAATTTTCCATCATTCGTGTCGGGATCAGTTTAATTTCGATCGGGTGTGGTAGCTAAACACAGTTTCGTATAAAATCCAGGGGGTTTTTTTAAGAAAAAAAGCATAACGGGTAGGGATTCTCCTGCTATTTTTAGCGGTATACATGAAAATATTTTTTTTTAATTCTCAATTGCATAGTATAGAGTGTTATCTTTCGAGTACATGAAAAAAGTATGCAGAAAAATTTTAAAAATTCATTTTGTGAGACTCTTAAATAGGGGGAGGTAACTCCAAAAACATGCGGATTTTACGCGTGCAGAATTTCATGAATTTATTTGCGGGTAATATAGCTCTTTAAAAAGCCGGCGAATGAACCCTACAAATACTATAAAACGATGCCTTATGACTTGCTCTGTAAAATGCACAGATCTTAAAATGGCTGATTAATTTCCATTCTGCTGTTAGGGGGAGCTTAAAATGCATGGATGTACTGCATTTAGAGGCATCCTTTTGCCTATTTTCTTCATGTTTTAAGTGCCAAATGAATTCTATTATTGTGTTACATGTGCATAATTCTTGAATATTTACAAAATTCATAATATTATCTTTCTATTGATATATAAACTATATATGTTGATTATCTTTAGAATATATATTTTATAGGGGTCAGTTTTGCTTGTCCCTCATCTGAAACGTTATATATAAAAGTTTGTTTTGCACCCTATAGCTATGGTTCGATTTTAAAAATTAGCAATATTTCTTAAAACACGCTATATTGATTCAATTTCTTTTTTAAAAATGATAGTCTTATATTTCTTCTCGATAACACACGTCTTTTTAAAATTATTTTATATATAGGTTTGAAAAATATAAGCAAAAGGGGTTTTTTTTATTTTCATAAAAAATTTTTAATTAAAAAAAAATAAAACGTCTTTATATCATGCATTTATTCACACCAAATTTTAACTTCTACACTGTGTTACTTGCAACCAAAACAAATTTTCTACTTTCTCATAAAAAATACAAAAACATTCCTATAAAATAATTAAGGATATCATATACTAGTACTTCCTTGAACAACGAAATCATGTTTC
Source organism: Magallana hongkongensis (assembly GCA_016163765.1). Classification (NCBI taxonomy): domain Eukaryota; kingdom Metazoa; phylum Mollusca; class Bivalvia; order Ostreida; family Ostreidae; genus Magallana; species Magallana hongkongensis. Next base: position 48,890,715 of record WFKH01010211.1, on the reverse strand, counting down.
AAAAATTATACTCTTACGATCCATAAAATAAATTTTGGTGTAGCATTCCACCTTAATGTATGTATTTATTTTTGCTTTTCTAT
>WFKH01010211.1:48870269-48888407 GCA_016163765.1 Magallana hongkongensis | reverse complement strand
AGAGAGAGAGAGAGAGAGAGAGAGAGAGAGAGAGAGAGAGAGAGAGAATTTTAGGTACTTGCATACTTCAACGTACATGTATTAGGGTGAAGGGTTATTATTTGCACAAAGGGAAATATTCTCAAAAGTGGTTCGGTCTGTCTTCAACTTTTCATAATTATGTTCATGTATTTCTGTTCACCTCTTGAACTTCATACACAAATCTTGATATTCAGTTGTAAAATTAAGATTTCAACTAAGTGCGTTGAATTTCAAATTAAGAGAAATTTAAGCCCATTCATAGTTCCCTTGAATTTAAAGTTCAAGATAATTCAAGATCATTCATTAAATTCAAATTGATCCAAATGATAAGATTAAGGCCTGTATTGTAATTTATTAGGTCATTATACTAACTAAATATACTATTGTATGAACATGCTGTCTAACAAAGACACCATGTGGAGTAATTTTCAGTCAATATATGTGTTTTTATCAAGGGGAACAACTCTCTTTTTCATGGTTTACTAGATAACTGTTCTATTGATTCAGATTCTAAAAAAAGCTAAATGGCTTATGAATACCAGTTTATTTGTAAATTTATTGTCCTTTTCTTTTCTTTTTTACATGAAGACTCCTACCAAAGCCATTTTGCTGAATATGTGTGTTCAGTTAATGGAAGGTCTCCAGTTTATACACAACAGTGACATCACTCATAAAGACTTGGCAGCTAGGAATTGTGTGTATGTACATTTCTTTCTTATAAATTAAACTGTTGATTTTTTAAGGTTCTTTTACTCTATGCCAACTCATCTGGTATGTTGCAACTTGCTTTTGCAAATGAGCATTTTCTTGAGCTTTATTTCATGTAGATGAGAGAGACATTAAAAGACAGTCACTGCATATTATAATTGAATTAAAAATTTATACATGTGTGTTCCTAATGAAGATTTGTACATTTTAAGAGTATATGTATTTTATAGCAACTACTACTCAGACAAAATATTTTCATATATGTTTATCAAGAGTTACATAAGCATACATAGAGTATTTACATATTTATTTTTTGCTTTTTGTAAGTGTTAATGAAGATGGAGATTTGTTCAAAGTGTCCGATGGAGCGTTTTCCTGGAGCCTTTACCCAGAGGAATACATGTACGACTCCCGCCGGGAAAAGTTCCTGCCCGTCCGATGGATGGCCCCAGAGAGTTTGACAGCGGGGTTTTATGATGCGTCCTCGGATGTGGTAATAACATTTAGCCGTTTTATGAATTCAAGTCATTCCACACTTGCTGGTTGTAACAAATCAGAAGAGATTAAGTTGTGAGTAGTGTTAAATATCTTTCAATATTTACAACGCTGCGATTGGATCAGCTACTCGCAGCTGCAGCCAATCATTAAACGGAGCTTGTCACCGAGTTTTCGTAATGGCATCTGCCAAGGGTTTATGGGGAGCAGAGTGGACCGTCAACCCTTGGCTAGCGAAGATGAATATCTTTTATAAGACAGCCTCAGATGTGGTATTTACATGCTAAGCCATCTGATAAGTTAACATGTATTGATTAACACACTTTTTTCCCCTAAAGTCATGGTAGCAACAAGTTGAAGTTTGTTTTTTTCATTGGTTTGAGCAACCATTCACAGATTAATGCAGAAATAGAAAATTTTGTGGGCATAATAATGACTCATTGTTCTGAAATGACTTTGTGGGAACTTAATTAATTCATAATTGATTTTTTTAACAAAATGTGCACTTAACTTACAAAAAGCTTATTAAGAATTAGCTAAGATTAAATTTTATTGATAATGATCATGCATTTGAAATTTTATTCTCATAGAACATTTCTAATTAAAAGTAAATAATGTAAATATAACATAATTATTATGACATATTTTTCAGTGGGCTTTCGGAGTGTTAGTTTGGGAGATCATGTCGTTAGCATTATATCTGCCATACAACGACCAGGAAGAGGACGAAAAAATCAAGAGCTACGTCGTAGATTCTGGATTTCGACTCAAGAAACCTGAGCTTGCATCTAACTCTTTGTAAGTTTCTTGTTTATTGATAAAATTTTTAGAGATTTTTTTTCTGGGCTTTGCTAAGAGCAAAGCTGGTTGAGGTAGGCAAATCGCCAATGTTAGTATAAATAGTACAACTGCAAAAGTAAACAAAAACACCGAACAACACTTAAAGAAGAAGCTACCACTATACCAAAAAGTCACACAGAGAGCCTTCCTTTGTCAACTCTATAAGGATTTTTGAAAAAAAAGTAGCAAGGAAAAAAATTATTTTTAAGGTTTTCACAGTCAATACCTGTGTTAAAGACAAGATCGTGCATTTTTGGCACACACATCGTGGCATGTTTTTGATTAGTTCAAAAGACATAATTCGGAGAGAGAGAGAGAGAGAGAGAGAGAGAGAGAGAGAGAGAGAATGTTTGCCAGTCTTATCTACACAATGTGCACAATTACGATTACACATCAAAAGATCCTGGCTTTTAGTACTTTCAGTACTTTGTTTGAATAAGTCTTCCTTTTTTTATATATTAGGAATCAACTCTCTTTTGATTTTGTTTTTAAACGTTTGACTCATTTGCATATTAAGTTCATCGTTTATTGTTTAATTCCTAATTACAAGACTATTGACCTCTCTGGTATATTAACCCTATTGATCGGTAAATTTTTTGAAAATTTTTCAGATACCACGAAATCATGCTTCGATGTTGGGAGCATCAAAGTGCACAACGACTAAAATTATCAGAGATCGGCGACAAATTCGAGCTTCTGCAGAACCCAGGGGCATTTGCACATCAGACATCTTACGTTAATAATGCTGAGCTCCTAAAGGAGGACATGCCAGCAGGCAAGGTGTAATCGTAATCGAGTATTCGTGATCGATTGTAATGATTACTCTTTTTCAAGTAATTGACAGTAATGAGTAGTCTAATAGATTTTCGATTTCTTGTAATCGTAATTTAATCGAATACAGCTAAATATTTCAGTGTAATTTTTACTACTTTTTCGATTACTTTTGATTGATTTGAACATATTTTATTGTATATATATAAGATACATATACAAATGGTTCGGACACAAGTTCCGACAACTTACTAGGTCTTTACCATAAATAGAAAAATTATACAAAACTTACAACTGTTATAACTTGATATTAAATTGTTATTACAATAAATGAAAATAAGTGATATATACGAGAATAAGAACCATGCATATAAACTATATTAAACAAATCTACCAGTTTCGTTGACATACAATTGAACTAATGAGAATAATTGCTTGTTAATTTCAAGGGATAATGACTCATCGCCCCATAATAAAAGATGAGTATTAATTATATGAAAAAGGTCTAGTTGTAGCAGATTAAGAAAAGTTAGACTATTTTTATATAATTTCTTTTGATTACTCTTCACATAAATATTTTATGATGTACATACTGTAAAAAAAATACTCTACAAGTGTTGTTAATGATATAATTCATGGAATAAAATTGTTTATATTATTTATTATGATTTCCCACTTTCACTTAAGATAATGTAAATATTGGTTCACATGAGTATCAGTTGTTCACTCTATGTTTCACACTTCCTTGCAGATTTTTTTAAAATTATTCAGCCTATGTCTTACAAAAATCACTAGAGCTTCGTAATAATTGACTATTATTGATAGGGGGGGGGGGTTATATCTGGTGTCTATTTTGTCAGAGAAAGAGATAAATGGGTCTGTAAGTGTCGCTAAGTGTGTTTGTCCTGGTCAGTTGAGGTATCCACAATGCAGTCAATGAGCACTCTAATGTTTAGATAACATGTTAAAATAGCCCTAACAAGGATCTATTATAACAATTACAAGCTCTAAAAATAATTCATTCAAATCATAAGCAATGTTCCCTTATAGTTCTATGCATATTGCCAAAATATTTTAATTATCAAATTCTAACTTTCAAAAGTTTGATAACTGAAAAATTATCAAGGCTAAAGGTGCAAGGTTAAGATTTCACTTAAACTCGTAAATTAAAAAAAAACTTGTTTCACATAAGTTTAAAGACTCTTTTGTTTGTAATTTGACATTTGAATTTGATTACGCAGTAGAAATTATAAAACGTTTTCTTATTAAAGATTGAAATATAAATTCTGATATTCTCATATCATTCATAATGAAAAAAAACACCTTTAACTCTTAATCCATATCAACTTGAAGAGTTGATACAGTATGTTCAGCAGAAGTATCTTTACATTTTATTGGGGGGAAAAAACCCCAGCAAGATTGAAGTAATTGATTATTTATCGCGCACGATTACATGTTATAAAGTAATCGATTACAGGACAAAACTGAGTGTAATTGATTTAAAATCGATTACACAAAATTCTCCTATGTAATCGATTACATTTTTAAGTAATCGTGCCCATCCCAGCATGCCAGCTAGTGTTTTATAACTATGGTAGTGAATAAAGATCAAAAGGGCAAATACACAAGATTTTTAAGAAAAATTTTAGTTATGAAAATTACATTAATTTATTGCCACATAAGCTCAGAAAGATTTTTATGAAATTTAGAACAGCAAACCACCATCTCCCAGTGGAGACTGGGAGATGGTCCAATATTCCTTTAAACCAAAGAGTGTGTAAACTGTGTAATACTGGTCAAATTGCTGACGAATTCCATTATATTCTTGAATGTAAAGAGTTGTTGGCGTTTAGACATAAATATCTTGAGGATAAATACTGTTCAGCACCAAATACTATAAAGTTCTGTGAGCTTATGTCTTGAAATAATGTTACAAAACTGAAAGAAAAATATGTTATTTCATTATCAAAATTTACAGTCTGATATAATAGTCTGTCCTCCGCAATTCTACCTTTTCCTATTTTCATTGTATATATTATATATTTATGTGTATTTACTATTTATTTACTACCTATCTATTCACTTATAAAATGTACCTCTGACTTTTGAAATGTATAATTATACTGAATGACCTCATGTACCATTTCATGGTTTGAGTGAAAAAACTGAATTGAATTGAAAATTGAGTGGCTGTTAACTACGTAAGCGTATTAGGGCCGCAGCAGTAATTTTTTTATTAATTTGTTTTAACAAATTATCAATTTGTTTTAACAAATTATTAATTTGTTATAACAAAATATTAATTTATTAAAAAAAATATCAATTTGTTATAACAAATTATCAATTTGTTATAACAAATTAGTAATTTGTGCAACATGTGTTTTGTGTGGGTCATTTTCAAATTTTTCTCATAAACTACAAACATATTGTGTAGCCTAAATCAGTCCAACATTTGTACATTCATGGTCCCTGGTTTAGTGGCTCCAGCGTTAGGGCACGGCTTTAATTATTAGACACTTAGTTAAAATCCATGAAATCTTATAAGATTTCCTTTTCTACATCTGGGCATCATATAAACATGCAGTAGACAGACTAAGTGACTGTTCAAATGATTACAAATGCTAATCTCTACCAAAATTATGGAATTCATGACATGATCCCCGTGTAAACAGTTCTTTTGTATGAAAGGGAAGGGCTCTATTGATCATATAGCAAAATTGCATTACCGCTAATTCTTTCAAATTGTGCTTGTTTATACCAGGTGATTTACCTGACCAACTGAGCTCATAGAATGAACTAGGAATGCCATATTAATTAATTAACTACCTATATAATTAAATACATGTAATTCATTGCCTTTAGGTCAGATTTTAGCTTGGGGCTATTTTGATCATACAGTGAAAATGCATTGATTCTCACATATATTTTGAATACAATTCACCTAACCGTGTATTTTGTAATACAACAACACATCAATTAAATTAATGCTTTTGACACTCATGCAGTTTTTCAATTATAATTAAATGTTATTCTATAGATTATAAAGGACCATTTTGTACTTGGGTGACCATGAAGGCCCATGAGCCTAGTTATTGTCTGTAACAGTTGTTTATTATCAATCATAAAACTGATTTTTCATTGTTATACATGATGTTTAACCAATCTTTTAGGAATCATTGTATTACCATATTACGATAATTCATTGTAAAAATATCATATTCATATATAAATATCATTTTTTTTTCATTATATATATATACATTTAATATATGAGTATATATTAGTCTGCTATCTATTTAATTAATCAAATATTAATGTTGAAGTAAATGTTATTGTTTGTACACATGTACATGCATGTATAAAATGTTATATTTTATAATTAATCAGATGTCAGCTTTTGATTAGGAACCAATAATTTGAACTCCCATTATCAAAAGACAATAAAGTTGTAAACTTTATCATTTTGTATACAAGGCAATATTTATTTTGTTGTCTTTAAAAAGATATACTGCCTAGTCTATCAGGCCTGTTATTTTATTTATATAACAAATACAAAGTTGAAAAATATATTTCATGTCAAAATTTGAAATGCAAAAATTTACCACCAACTGGCATGTATGGAAACATTTCTTTGACACAATTTAGTAATTTTTCATTTTTTTCCTTCTTTATTATAATTATTATTATTATTATTATTATTATTATTTTCTTTATTTTTCTTTTTCTTTTTGTTGCCATTATTATTATTATTATTATTATTTTCTTTTTTTAGCTCACATGAGCTGAAAGCTCAAGTGAGCTTTTCTGATCAAAATTTGTCCGTTGGCTGTCGTCGTTGGCGTTGGCGTTGGCGTCGGCGTTGGCGTTGTTGTCGTTGTAAACTTTTCACATTTTCATCTTCTTCTCCAGAACCACTGGGCAGATTTCAACCAAACCTGGCACAAAGCATCACTGGGTAAAGGGGATTCAAGTTTGTTCAAATGAAGGGCCACACCCTCTTTAAAGGGGAGATAATTTAGAATTATTTAAAATTTGTAGGTATTTTTCAAAAATCTTTTTCTCAAAAACTATTAGGCCAGAAATTCTGTAACTTGTATGAAAGCATCCTCAGGTAGTGTAGATTCAAGTTTCTTTAATTCATGGTCCCCGGGGGTAGGGTGGGGCCACAAGGGGGGGATGAATTTTTACAAAGGAATATATAGAGAAAATCTTTAAAAATTTTCTTCTCAAAAACTATTAGGCCAGAAAAGCTCAAATTTGAGTGGAAGCATCCTCAGATAGTGTAGATTAAAGTTTGTTTAAATCATGGTCCCCGGGGGTAGGGCGGTGCCACAATGGGGGGATGAATTTTTACATAATGTATATAAAAATAATCTTTAAAAATCTTCTTCTCAAAAACTATTAGGCCAGAAATGCTTCAATTTGAGCGGAAGCATCCTCAGATAGTGTAGATTCAAGTTTATGTAAATCATGGTCCTCGGGGGTAGGGTGGGGCCACAATGGGGGATGAATTTTTACATAGGAATATATAGAGAAAATCTTTAAAAATCTTCTTCTCAAAAACTATTGGGCCAGAAAAGCTCAAATTGGAGTGGAAGCATCCTCAGATAGTGTAGATTCAAGTTTGTTTAAATCATGGTCCCCGGGGGTAGGGCGGGGCCACAATGGGGGGATGAATTTTTACATAATGTATATAGAAAAAAATCTTTAAAAATCTTCTTCTCAAAAACTATTGGGCCAGAAATGCTCCAATTTGAGCAGAAGCATCCTCAGATAGTGTAGATTCAAGTTTATTTAAATCATGGTCCCGGGGTAGGGTGGCCAATGGGGGATGAATTTTTACATAGGAATATATAGAGAAAATCTTTAAAAATCTTCTTCTCAAAAACTATTGGGCCAGAAAAGCTCAAATTTGAGCGGAAGCATCCTCAGATAGTGTGATTCAAGTTTATTTAAATCATGGTCCCCGGGGGTAGGGTGGGGCCACAATGGGGGTATGAATTTTTACAAAGGAATATATAGAGAAAATCTTTAAAAATCTTCTTCTCAAAAACTATTGGGCCAGAAATGCTCCAATTTGAGCACAGGCATCCTCAGATAGTGTAGATTCAAGTTTGTTTAAATCATGGTCCCCGGGGGTAGGGCGGTGCCACAATGGGGGGATGAATTTTTACATAGGAATATATAGAGAAAATCTTTAAAAATATTCTGGGAAAGTTTTCAGTCCAAAAAGTAGTAACGGGTTGTGCAGATTCAAGTTTGATCAAACCATGATTCCCTAGAGAAAAGTGGGGCCACAAAGTGGGGGGGGGGGGGGGGTTATATAGGAATAGAGAAACATATTCTTACAGGTACAACAACAAAAGGGGCTATGTATTTACCATAGAAATATGTGGATAAAAATCGGCAGATGTTTTAAATTTTTTGAGCAAGATCCACTGTACTTAGTTGTCAAGATATTTTGATTTTGATACTGTAATGCTAATTTGATAAGATATAAGGCTATTGTTGCTCAGGTGAGCGATGTGGCCCCTGGGCCTCTTGTTTTTCTTTTTCTCTTCTTCTTTTTGTTGCCAATTTTAACCAAGCAACCACTGCCAATGTGGGTGAATGTGTGAATGAAAATGTGAGTTGATGAACCAAAAAATTATTTCAATTATATTATTAAAATGTTTGTATCTATATGAAAAAATAAAAAAAACAAGAGGCCCAGAGGCCACATCGCTCACCTGAGCAACAATAGCTTTAACTCAAAATCAAAATATATTGACAACTAAGTACAGTAGATCTTGCTCAAAATTTTTTTACAAACTGCCAATTTTTATCCACATATTTATATGGTAAATACCAAGCCCCTTTTGTTGTTATACTTGTAAGAAGATTTTTGTCTATTCCTAAATAACCCCCCCCCCCAACCCCCAACCCCCCAACCCCCACTTTGTGGCCCCACTTTAATCTGCACAACCCGTGCTTTCACACACGTTACTGCTTTTTGGTCTGAAAACTTTCCCAGAATATTTTTTAAAGACTTTCTCAATATATTCCTATGTAAAACTTCATTCCCCCGCCCTACCCCCGGGGACTATGATTTAAATAAACTTGAATCTACACTAATTGAGGATGCCTCCACACAAGTTTGAGCTTTTCTGGCCTAATAGTTTTTAAGAAGAAGATTTTTAAATATTTTCCCTATATTCCTATGTAAAAATTCATCCCCCCATTGTGGGCCCACCCTACCCCTGGGGACCATGATTTAAACAAATTTGAGTCTACACTATCTGAGGATGCTTCCACTCCAATTTGAGCTCTTCTGGCCTAATAGTTTTTAAGAAGATTTTTAAAGATTTTCTCAATATATTTCTATGTAAAAATTCATCCCCCCATTGTGGCCCCACCCTACCCCTGGGGACCATAATTTAAACAAACTGGAATCTACACTACCTGAGGATGCTTACACTCTAATTTGAGCTTTTCTGGCCTAATAGCTTTGAGAAGAAGATTTTTAAAGATTTTCTTTATACATTCTTATGTAAAAATCCATCCCCACATTGTGGCCCCACCCTACCCCCGGGGACCATGATTTGAACAAACTTAAATCTACACTACCTGAGGATGCTTTCATATAAGCTACAGCTTTTCTGGCCTAATAGTTTTTGAGAAGAAGATTTTTAAAGATTTTCTCTATACATTCTTATGTAAAAATCCATCCCCCCATTGTGGCCCCACCCTTCCCGGGGACCATGATTTGAACAAACTTGAATCTACACTACCTGAGGATGCTTCCATACAAATTACAGCTTTTCTGGCCTAATTGTTATTGAGAAGAAGATTTTTGAAAAAATACCAACAAATTTTCAATAATTCTAAAATATCTCCCCTTTAAAGAGGGTGTGGCCCTTCATTTGAACAAACTTGAATCCCCTTCACCCAGTGATGCTTTGTGCTAAGTTTGGTTGAAATATGCCCAGTGGTTCTGGAGAAAAAGATGAAAATGTGAAAAGTTTACAACGCCAACTCCAACGACAGACAACGGACAGATTTTGATCAGAAAACCTCACTTGAGCTTTCAGCTCAGGTGAGCTAAAAAAAAAAAAAAGAACCAATATATTTTGTTGTTGATAACATCATTTCATTTTGTACATTGTGATCCTATTATAATGGTTCACATTCAAGTGATTATCACAGACATTGAAATATGATACCATTATCTATCATTTAATGAATTTATTTTTAAATTAATAGGTACTGGAATAGCTTTTGTGGTATATTAATGGTTCGATCTGCGTTATGATCTTAAACAAGAAAAACTATATATCGGACTCCTTATCAATTTATATACATGACTGTATCATAATATGTACAACTTATACAATATTATAACAGATGAACAAGCTATAGTTTACAATAATGAATATATACATGTATTAACATGCAATAATTTAGAAATATTTGTTTTGTTTAATTAGTGATTTTTTTTAGCTTTACAATCGTTATTTTTTCTTTTTAATTTTTTTTTAAGTTTGTATCTTTACATGCGATCGATTGACAAAATTATCAAAATATTTCTATACCAATAATAACAGCTCTTTGATATTCAATCTGTAGTGCTTTAATAGAACAGTATCATATAGTACCTGAGCTGTACACTTCATGTATAATTATATATAACTAGAATTATACAAAACAATCACACCATCCATCACATGATTTTATATGTACAATTTATGCCTCAAAAATTTAATTCTTGTCTAAACAGTATTAACTGCTTCTTTAAAATGATCGGCTGGATAATTATGTTAACGACTTGCTACTGCTGAAGTACCGGTATGTCATTAAACAATGTCCGCTATCCTCAACACAATGTTCAGAAACTCTAAAATATCTGGGACAGGAATTCTTTGTTATTAATGTATAATTATTAGATTTCACTTTTATATTGGTCAACCTGTGAATAATTTTTTAGTCTATACATTATGGTAAATATCAATGATTTTAGCTCAGTGGTATTACAGAGAGTACAATGCTTGATGTGTGAAGAAAAAGGCCTTGGGTTAAACCCTCTAATTCTATTCAAAGTATCTACTACTTCTGCACCACTGCATTTTTTCTCCACATAAGTTTTGTATAATATCTCATCATTCAAAACCAAAGATCTTGGACTAAGCCTTATAGATGTATGAATATGAATTGATTTTGTTGAATGTGAATGACACAAAGACATATATGCTAATTATTTTCTGTTGAATATACACAAATTTTATTTTTTATTTAGCCTTTTCCTACATTAATTTTGTATTTTATTATAATGTAAATATGAGATGTATTTTTGTCGAGAACTGATTTCAATTGATTTTTTTGTTACTATAAATGAAATAAACATATTTATAATATTTTATGTTTTAGTTTTGGATACCTTTTGTAGAACGTTGTATATAACATGGGGTATAGGTATTATATCATAATGATTCAGCACATACTTGTAAACATGAGAACGTATGGCATTCAATTTATTATTATAAAGAACATGTTGGCGGTCCTCTCAGATTTAGAATGTACATTGAAGTCCCCTAAAAAGTGCCATATCATGTTGTTTCTATCATCAAATTCTCTCTCTCTCTCCTCTCTCTCTCTCTCTCTCTCTCTCTCTCTCTCTCTCTCTCTCTATGTATCTGTCATAAAAAATATAACAAATGTTAAACACCAAATCCAATTTATTGTAATTGCACTATATATAAATGAAGTTGGCATGATCTTGATCTGGTAGGTAATTCTTTTGCCATGATTGAATCAAATCAACAACAATTTCATAAAAGCAGATGACATAAAGTCTACAACATCTTTAAAGCAGATGCGGTAAAATTGAGCTTGGTCGAGTACAGAAGAAAATAAACTAACTTCAGAGTTATCAGGTGATTGAACACTGTTTTTAAAACCTCTTGAAGAACTTTCAAACAGAATTGAAAATGGAAGAAAAATTGAATAGGAATTCGTTGTTAATCAAAATCTGTTGAATAAGCTTCAATAAAGAAATATTTGCAAAAATGCTTGGCATTAATCTATATGATACATAAATTGTACTTTATCTGAATTGGTACACAGTAGTAATCCTTTCAATATCATGTGTACTCGAAATGTCTAGCACAATTTCATGTATATAATTTTTTTTAAACTGTAAAATCAACTTAAATAATCAAGACTTAAGAAAACAATTTTGGCCTGAAAAAAAAACCTGGTGTAAAAACTATTTACACATACAATTTAAATGGTTACTAAGGAGATAGTGCATTTTAAATGATAAATGAAAATAAAAAATAATTCAAGCTTAATTCAGTAACATATTGTCAAAAATATAAATTATCATAAAATAAAATTGTATACTTCAATTTTTTGATTGAACAGAATTGACTAGGAAACTGTTTTGGAGGATCTTTATGTAAATTATTAGTTTTAATAATTAAAAACCGAAATGCACAATTAAAATTGAAAAGATTGGTGCAATATTTTTAAGAACCAATAGTTGCTTGATTACACCGGATTCCATTTGTCACTTTGTTCAAATCAACATATAAATTATTGAATATATTAGTAAAGGGCAAATTGTAATCAACGAAATAAATTTCACATTTTTATTCCTAATTGTCTAACTTTTGAAAAAGCAACACACTGGAATGTCACATGATTTTTTTCATGCATAAATTGAGGTGGTCCAAGTAGAAAATGAACAGGCTGAGAACATCCTGGTATAATTCATACTATATTGGTTCATTACAAATATTTATCATTGTCATACTTTAAACATTTTTACATATATTTCTTGCAATGAATATTGTATTGGCTAATCTAACATTCTAATATGGAGGGAAGCCTGAATAATCTGATGGCCAACTTGTATCAATAAAATTCAAAATCTTCCTTTCAACATGAACTTTAAATATAAATTTAAAATTGATAATTTAATTGTGTATTGTAATTACTTTAAGTATCAGCAAATTTTAAATCACCGTAGTTTGCTTTGTACATGTAAATTATATAATACAGTCCAGAAAGTTTAAATAATATTTAATGTATGAATATTATTCATAAAGTAATCAAAACTAGTGTATTGATTTTACAATTATTGCTGTAATTAAACATGCAAATTACATCATCCATTCTGAATCAGGTGCCAAAAACATCTTAGAAAACAGAAAATTAAAAAATGAAAAAAACTTGTCACATATAGCAATTCAATTTATAAGATTTAAAAATCCACTTTTAATAAGAATGTATTCTAATACCAACTGCTACACCAAGTTAAAATGTATTTCAAAGACTACTGTAAAATTTGACATCAGAAGATTGTGCGTAGAAACCTGAAGGTGTGAGAATGTTGTAATTAAAGGGCTGATGATGTATATGTGTGTGTGTGTGTGAGACATATGTATATGCACATGTGTCATTCTAAGTGTGTCTTTCTAAGTCATGTGTCATAATCTAAGGACTACACATGTAACAAAACCACAGAACAATTACGTTTATCACATTACAACTCAATTCATAGACTTTCTGTCATTTAAATAGAAATTTTACGCAAAAAAAAATCTATAACGTAATAATTATTTTTAATAGAAAATGAAATTGTTGGTTTTATAACTAAATTGATCCTCAAAAGTTAAAATTTGAAAGTCTGATTTTAATATAGTTACATTAAAAAAAACCCAATAAATCTTGTTTAAGTAAACTTAAGGAGAAATTGAGATATCATGTGAAAACTTGTACATTTCCTACAAGAACATTAAATCTAATAAATGATAAATCAAGAGTTTAATAAAAGGGCATGGTAAATTAACTTCCTAAGATGGTTCTACTACCAATTTCTTTGTTTAATAACACTAAGTCATGTTTAAGCACAGGCAGATTCAATTTGAGAATTCATTAATGAATATAAATATAGCACTATTAAATTTTAATGTTTAATCCATGGTGAACTAGAAATGGTTGTCAAAGCTACTCTATCTGACTCTTGGGTATAGATGTTACATGTAATACTGTGTTGATAAAAGCATGAATTTGTCTGAACACTGAGTTGAAGTGTAAAAAAAAAAAATAGGGGAAGGGAATTAAAAATAGATAAATCAAGGCAATATCAGCTAACAAGAAAAGACACTTTAACAATAAACAATATCAGATAGATAATAATATATATAATTAATACACATTCAGAAAAACCTGTCTATCCCGATACCTGTTTAACCTGAAACTCTATCATATCCAAAATCATTCTGAAATCTACAGACATTCACTTCATACAAACACTTTGTATCATTCCAACTGCAATATGCATTACAAATACATCTCATGAAAACTGTCCATGATGACATAAAAAAAATCACACCCAAATGAACAAGTGTTGGAATAGACAGATTAGTCTGAGTCTTTCTACATATGATCTACAGTTACGCCCAAATAAGTCGTCTCTGTGCAGGTTTTTTTGCTTGTCTGAATTTTTTTCTAATTTACTTTGAATAAAATTTAAAGGATTTCTTTTTTTAATGCTACTGTGCATTTCATTTGAGCAATGTTTTGTAGCACTTATGTATTTTAATTGTCTTGTTACAATGATTAAGATACAAATGTAGCAAGGACTGTTTAATTTCATCTGAATGCCAATTCCTGCAATATACTTGGACAAAACTTACACAAAAAAGAATTAAACAACTACATGTACATGTATATAAAGAGAATATTCAGTGTACATATATACAGTAACTCTAAGTTTACAAGATTTTAAGCATGCATTTCAAGCAGCCTTAAGAGATTGTGGTTATACAAGAAAAATCACAAGTAAATGCTTCTTTCAAGTGTATGGTTTCCAAAGAGAAAAAAAAGTTAAAATAGCTCTAGAAAAAAATCTGAATCTCAAAGTGAAAAATCAAAATAATCAGATTCTATTATGCCCCAATAGCACTATATGTGTGTACAAAAACTGGACCAGGCCTTTTTTTCATTATAAACTCTGTTAGAGAGTTTGAGACAACTTTCTTCTTAAGAAATAAATAAATATAATAAAAAGAATAAATAAGCATAATTATTTAAGACAAACACCTTGTCTACTGGGTTCTATAAAAAAAAAAATATGTCTTAGTCCCCCCCCCCCCCCCCACTTAGATTTTACCATACTAATTTTTTTGATGTACTAAATTTTTGATCATTGTAATAAAGCTGACCTCACATGGGGAAATAGTCACATATCAACGTGACTTTTTATTATCAAAAGTTTCTGGTGATGTTGATACATTTTTTCGGGAGAATATGGTCATGCATACAATCAATTATGAAACAGTCTTTAATAATTCAACCAATGAGCATTGCTTTAGCTCAACAAAAACTTTTTATATATTGGACGGTAAATTTAAAAAATAATCTTGAAACACTCTGCAATATGGTCAAGGCATACTATCCATAAGTAAGTTCGGTAAAAAAAAAAATTTACTGATCTTTAAAAACGACAAAACTGTGTAAAAGCCCGAATTCGGGAGAGAAAAAATGACAGGATTTCGGAATAACGAAAGAAAAAAGAGGAAACTTAACCCCTTGAGCTTAAAAAGTTTGAAAACAATAAACACAAAAAAACGAAAAATGAAACAAACTTATAAGATAAGGATGACAACAAGGATTTTCCACTAAAAAGAAGGATAGAGACACATGGTGTAACTTTGATCCATATGGATGCTGAGAGTGTGTTACTTTGTCTGTCTGTGTGTCTGTATGGACTGTGATTTTCTGTTGTATCCCTCACAGATCTTGAGGTTGGTGATAAAGACTAGATGCTCAACTTGTTATTTCCTAGTCTTCTCATGATTAGAAACATCCTACAATACAAAGTGATAATTAGAAACATCCTACAATACAAAGGCATAGGAGATGGTTAGAAACATCCTACAATACAAATTAAGTGAAAATTAGAAACATTCTACATCCTACAATACAAAGTGATAATTAGAAACATCCTATATCCTACAAACAAAGGCATAGGAGGTGCTTATTAGAAACAACATCCTACAATACAAAGGCATAGAAAATGCTTATTAGAAACAGGCATAGGAGATGCTTATTATTACATCCTAAAATAGAAAAGGCATGGAAGATTCTTATCAACAAGAGGCCCAGGGGCCACGTCGCTCACCTGAGCAACAATAGCCTTAACACTGATCAAATTACTATTACAGTATCAAAATCAAAATATCTTGACAACTAAGTACAGTAGATCTTGCTCAAAAACTTTAAAATATCTGCCGATTTTAATCCACATATTTTTATGGTAAATACCAAGCTCCTTTTGTTGTTGTACTGTAAGAAGATTTTTCTCTATTCCTATATAACCCTCCTCCCTACTTTGTGGCCCCACTTTTCTCTAGGGAATCATGGTATGATCAAACTTTAATCTGCACAACCCGTGCTTTCACACAAGTTACTGCTTTTTGGACTGAAAACTTTCCCAGAATATTTTGAAAGATTTTCTCTATATATTCCTATGAAAAAATTTATCCCCCATTGTGGCCCCACCCTACCCCCGGAGACCATGATTTGAACAAACTTGAATCTACACTGTCTGAGGATGCTTCCACTCCAATTTGAGCTTTTCTGGCCTAATAGTTTTGAGAAGAAGATTTTTAAAGATTTTCTCTATACATTCCTATGTAAAAATTCATCCCCCCCTTGTGGCCCCATCCTTCCCACGGGGACCATGATTTAAACAAAATTAAATCTACGCTATCTGAGGATGCTTCCACTCCAATTTGAGCTTTCCTGGCCTAATAGTTTTTGAGAAGATTTTAAAGATTTTCTCTATATATTCCTATTAAAAAATTCATCCCCCTATTGTGGCCCCACCCTACCCCCGGAGACCATGATTTGAACAAACTTTAATCTACACTACCTGAGGATGCTTCCATACAAGTTACAGCTTTTCTGGCCTTATAGTTTTTGAAAAGATTTTTGAAAAATACCTACAAATTTTCAATAATTCTAAATTATCTCCCCTTTAAAGAGGGTGTGGCCCTTCATTTGAACAAATTTGAATCCCCTTCACCCAGTGATGCTTTGTGCCAAGTTTGGTTGAAATCTGCCTAGCGGTTCTGGAGAAGAAGACGAAAATGTGAAAAGTTAACAACGACAACGCCAACGACGACAGACAATGGACAAATTTTGATCAGAAAAGCTCACTTGAGCTTTCAGCTCAGGTGAGCTAAAAACTTCCTTCAATACAATATTAGAAACATCCTACAATACAAAGGCATAGGAGATGATTGACATTGAGATTAGGAGGTGTTCTTTTTTCTACAATGACCAAGATAGGCTCTACATAGGGTTGTATCATGTGTTTTAATATAAGTTCACAGAAAATTCAAATCGTAAAAATGAGACGGTACAAACGTTATGTTCATGATTTGGTGATCTATTATCACTTGATACTAAACTATGACAATCACTAAATTGCTCTCAAACTATGCAAGTAATCAAACAGTAAAAATCAAAGCCTATATTCCCTATAACCCTAACCAGCAACATGTAAAACATGAGACACCATTTCATATCTCAGGAAAATAAACCGAGTACAGTGTACACTTACATGGCAGCTCCACTTATAAAGGCTATCGTTGAACTGCAGACGATGTATGGCAAGTTTTCCCAGGAGAAGAACATGGTCTTCATGACACGCGTGTTCCTTACACTGGTGGCCGGTCTCTTAAACCTCTCCTTCCATTCTCTGTCAAAATAATTTGAAGTCAATATCACAAAATGGACGCATATTTCTTTTAATTCTAAGGCCACACCAATTCAATTTCTTGTTCGTCGGACCCGCGCGCTCGTATTTTAATAAAAGTGCAAATATAATATTATTTTAAATTTCCCGCGTCCGGAAAATTTCGTTCCGTTTCCCGCTCCAATTTATTTTTTACTTTATATTCTCGGTCTCATTTGCGTTTAGAAATCATCGGGAATTTACTATTCCTTAGTAGTAAGAGAATAAACGTTGATTATCTTGAACAACACACGCTGTTTTTAAATCTCAAAGTGAAAACAACAGAAAACGATGATGTGTTTTACTACAAGCACTGCCATAAATACGAATTTCGATGTCTTATCGACTTATTTAAACTCTTTGAGAGACTTGGTAATCGAAATGAGGATGACAGCATGGATTGGTCAATATACCAGCTCAGTTTATAGAAGCAAAACTTTTGGACATTTGAGTTAATAAGATTTTGGATACGCTTGGATGTAAGTATATAAAAATTCATAACACTTTTTGAGATTCCT
>WFKH01010211.1:48856545-48869752 GCA_016163765.1 Magallana hongkongensis | reverse complement strand
GCTTGGATGTAAGTATATAAAAATTCATAACACTTTTTGAGATTCCTTTGGCTCTAACCCTCTCTATTACATACTGCTGCATATCGTGTGGGAAAGACACACACTCCATCTAAAATATACAGCAGGGGTTGAGTCAGAGGAATATAGAAATAATTTTATAGAGATGTTTTTATTGCGTTTTTTTTTTTGTCTTAGAATTGACAATACACATGTACATTTACTATATTTTGTCTAAATTTTAATACAGGTTTATGGGTAGAATACCATTGATGCCTACAGGTCATAATAATTCTCAAAGTGAAGTTGGTCGTCAAAATATTAATAGACTTATGCAATATTCAAAAGGGTTGGAACATTTTCCTGTGCGAAGAATGTGGCAATTCCATTTACAACTACAAAAATTGACAATAGACCAAGTAAGTGATATTGTAAACTATCATTATTAGATGAAATTATGAACAATGTCAATAGCTCAATGGCAAAACTTGATCATATTGTTACTGTGTAACCATATTTATAACTGCTGTAAATATGGTATATTTCAGTTAGAAGGTTCATCTTCAACATATAAAGGAGGAGGATTAACTTCACTTCTGGTGTTTCCATTATTCCAGGAACAAAGAATTCAAAGCTTGGTTTCAATGGTTTGAAGAGCTTTAGCCTAGTGCTCTTGAGATGTGGAAACCTGTTTCTTCAATGCTTCACTGAGACATTACCTTCCTCCTATTTGTATTCATTGTGAATCAGTCAAAGACTTTCTGTATAGTAAATTTGTTCAATGTTTTGGATTTTATTATTTATCTACTTGTGATCACACAAACATGAAAGACTAACTACATCTATAAGCTTTTTGAATAAATAGTTTCTTCTCATCCTATATTTATTTAGACTTATTTTGTATACCACAATAATAAATAATACTTTACATTAAAGCCAAGCCAAAAAGGCAAAATTATCATAAAAGTCATGTTTGTAACAAACAATATTTGCATTTGAATTCAGTGAAGAAAACAAACATGTCAATCTCGATAATTAATTTAGGTTGTATATGTATTGTTGATCTAAAATAATTGAGTGCAGATATATGGAAATCATTTAATGTTTCATATTTTACATGATTATTTAACTTTATATAGATTTTTAGTCCTTTTTAGTCTCCAAATGTAAAAAATGAAAAAAAATTTAATCGCTCGCTCCACCTTTTTTATGTACCGCCTGGAAATTATGTCAAAGCAAAATAATAATATTATAATTATCAAATCGCTCGCCCGCCCCTACTTTTTTAGGTCATTTGTCCGAAGAACAAGATATTGAATTGGTGTGGCCTAAAGTATTTTTTGACCACTGAACAAATGACCTGAAGCTCTATATGGTTTAAAAAATTCATTAACTATGAAAAAAATTTGAATTCCTATTGCGAAGAACAATCAGGTGATCATATCAAACATTAACTCAGGATACTTTCTATTATTCTACATTATTTTGTTTATCCCTCAAGAAAAAAAAACCCAAAGTTGTTGATAATTACAACAAAATTTTTACTTTGGAGGAAAACACAAACTATCTTATCATGACACAGAAAAACAGAGAGAGAGAGAGAGAGAGAGAGAGAGAGAAAGAGAGAGCGAGAAAGAGAGACAGACAGACACACGGACAAAGAGAAAGAGAGGACAGACAGAGAGATTTACAGTGGGGGGTTGGCCTCCGGTCGACTTGACCAGTCCCAGATCCACTCTGTGCCAGGGTCCCTTGACTCCTGGAGTTCATTGTTTGGGCTGTGAGGACTCTTGGGGCTGAAGGTCAAAATATTTTTAAATTTTAAATTACAATTCAATAAACACTTCAAAATTTATGATTTTTATAAATTGAACACTGTCAAAGTCTTATCTAATGCAATTGCAAAAAAGATATTTATTAACTATACAGGTTTTTGAGGAATATTTAAACAAGTATTGGGTTGATTTTTTTTAAGAATTGTAAAACTTTTTGAAATTTTTATAAATCCAGTGAAATAGAGCGTTACAGACACTAATTGATATGAATAAACATGTGCTGACAGACCTGCCCTGAGCAGAGGACTCTTTGCTGTTTGCGCGGGATGGACTCCGCGATTCCTTCTGAGCCTCGATCAACAGCTTTTCCACCTCCGAATTTCCATTGTGGATAGAGTGGAGTGCTCCTGTGGAATTTCCGCTCGATTCCAGATCCACCCAAGAGTCTACAATAAACAAACAGAAAATTATCCACACATTTCATTCAGGGTTTAGGTCTATAGGCATATACATACTTTACAGGGGATTTTTTAGGCAGGACATAATTTGGCATTTTGTATGCTGAAAGAATATGTGAATTTTTGACGGAGTCCTTTTTTTCAACAGGCACAGAGAAGCTTATACATGTACTTGCAGGGGTGTAAATTCAACAATTTACAATAGGCTTACATTACATCAGCAACCTCCTAACAATAGCACTTGTTCAGTTGGCACTACACATAAGTCATTACATTTTTTTTTTCATATTTGACAGCACTAAATTGGACAGTTTTAAAAATTAATTTTAAGGAGAACAATCTCCATATAACATTGACACAATGTGTGTCACAGACAGCATATACTGCTTCACAGACTAAAAACAGCTTCACCCAACACTTAATTGATAGCATTGCCTGCTGACACACTCAATTATATGTCACAGTCAGTGATAACCAGGAAATGTGTATAAAAAAATTAATGATTGCTGCATGTATGTGCAATAAATATACGGTAACTGCTCTTTCTAAAGATGAAAAAATGCTTTTTTGTATTTAAAGTGTTCATGATTTGAATAACTGACTTCATTTTTATATTTTTTAGCTCCTACATCTAACAATATGTAACAGTTACAAATACATGCAGGGTCAGGAACATCTATTAGTACATAATTGTGTCAGGAAGACTCCAGCAAGCATACATAAGCATGCTTCAATGGTCAATTTCCTTCCTTCTTTGCATCAAGTGTGATTGGTGTTGATCAATTAATGTCTAAATGATGTCATGTAACAATTGAATATTGATTATCCTGAAAATCCTAGTGATCATTGAAAATATATGTTATAATTGTACAATGTACTTAAAATACACTAGAAATATAGCCTCATCAACACAAAATGCATTCAAAACTGTTTCAGGAAATTTTGCGATTTTTTCCCCATAAATCTAGTGAACAAAGTGTGGACAATTATACATCTTTTAATTAAACGCAGTTCAAAAACATATGCACAAAATAAACATAATCTCATTAACTGACATCATGTTAAAGAAACTCAGCTACAAAAGATAATACACCCCCCCCCCCCCAAAAAAAAAAAAAAAAATTACCGGTACTCTGAGTCATTTTTTAAAGATCAAAAAAGCAATGGATTGCATCATGGCTCTTCAGAGTATCTCATTTATGGGTTTAATTAAGGAGGTATGAGACACCTTCATATTGTGATGTTAAGATTTTGCAATTCTTACATTTATATAATTTTATAAGAATTTTTAAAATGCATTTCACAGTCAAATACTGTAAAATTTGAAACCGTGACAAAATTCTAAATATTATGATGCTATTTCTTCAGACTGTATATCAAAATATCAACTTGAAGGTGTTCCATGCCACCTTACTATAGTTTATCTGTTGTATGTGTTGCAAAAATAATTTGCAACAAAGCAATTGAAGTCTATCATTGTTAAATCTTGAAATAAGGTGATCAGGAAAAAAAGTTGCTTTACATTTATAAATAATATCTATGTAGTAAAATGGCTAATACATGTTGGTCTAAGACTCAGACCTATGTATATTATATACAATCATGTCCCAGTACATTGAATTTTAAAGAAATTTCATTCAAGGATTGAATTTCAAAATTTAAACTTCTTACAAATTGATACACTTTTAAGGTGTCTTGATAATGACTCGTTCTTTAACTTGAAATTCTACGCTCAAAATTTGGTAAATTCAATGTTTAAATTTATGCAGGCAGTATAATTGTATAAAATGTACATGCATGCTGATAATACAGTTTGCGTGTATGTGACACATAAAAATATGTGAAAACTTGATACCCATAGGCAACAATGAAACTGTATGTGTAAATGAACTACGAGTAACCTCTATGAAACTCGAGCCTTGCGATTCACATCCACTAAGGTTGTATGGGTAACACCAGGTATTATTTTTCAAAAAAGGCTCCTGGCATTTATTCCAAGAATCTCTAAATTGGCAGGTACACGAGTTTTGTGTATCGAAAACTGTCTGAAAATTAAATATAGCCTGATGGCGAGATTTCTATTCTGACAAAACTGAAAGTTTTGGGAGGTCTGTTCTAAAACAGAAATCTTCTTACATGATGTCATGATTGATGGAAAGATTTAAGACACCTGGCACAGTTTTAAAGGAAGAGTGTTATTGTATAATTTACATGTGATAATCTAGCTCCTATTCTTTTTCAAAATTAAAACATAAATTTAATTACTGACATTGCAATAAAATACAAACTAGATCCCACTGCAGGTTCAAGTGTAAATCAGCCTTAAATATAGCTGAATAGCTTAATGTATATCAGTTGGGTCAGATTACTTAACTCCCACCCCTTCAAAACAGACAAGTACATGAGGACAGGATTTATATACATGTACAATATTACACAAAAGCAAATCCTACGATTAACTAGCTTGAGTGGTCAGCCAGGTGAGTCATTAAAACCAGGTACGATAATATTAAAGGTACGTTAGAGGCCGGGTCATCAGCCACTGGCAGGGGCACGAGTCCGTATACAGACCTGAACGGTGACCTGGTTATAAACTTTCATAACTGTCCTAGCTAGTCAAAACTCCCAAGAGGCATTAAATGCCTTTAAACGACCCACATTTATGGTTAGTCTTGGACCAAATACTAATGTAAGTTCATTGCTTATTACATGTACATGTACTTGTATAGCTGTATACCTATACATTTATATGACACGGATTGACACACTCCGATATACCCATAATATATATTCACATGTACTAATATTATTATAAATTGGTCTCTTAAATTTCTTTGGCCCATGATCATTGTAACAAAAAGGTTTGAATTCTGGAAAATGCATGGGCAGAACTTCAAAAAATTAAATATAAAGTTATGTTACATGAATGGAATGACCTTGACCCACTGTTTAGAATGACCTTGAACACCAAATTACAGTCAAAATTCATAGTACATTCAACATTTGACATAATTTTTTAATATAGATGAAATACTGGGATCATAATTTCTGTGGTTACAAGTAACCATAACTAGTTGTACATGTAGTTTAAATTTGTCAGTCTGGAGTAATTTGAGATATGAAGTGTGGTTTTGTCATAAAAAGGGTTGTATTGACTTCTAGTAGCAATGTCCTTGATAAACTATATACATGTACAGTTTTGTTGCTGAGACTGCAGTTATAAGATAATTCTGTCTGGAGCTAAAAGGATAATGTAAAGCAAAGATAGATTTGGGCTCAAGCCCAACAACATATTCTTTTAAGTACTACTATGAGGAACATTAGAAAATTAGCTATTTTTTTCTGGATATGTGCAATATGCTTTGAAGATACTCGATCTCCTTTCCTCCCTGCCTCTCTCTCTCTCTTTCTCTCTCTCTGTCTCTCTCTGTCTCTCTCTCTCTCTCTCTCTAACACACTTTTTTTTCCAAAATGAAATTTAATTATTCATTGAATTAATGTTCCACTAATTAATTACTGTTTGTATATACATTAAACTTCAATCAATCTCAGCTTAGTCCTGCTGCATGTAATTCATTTGAATCACATACAATTTATATTAACTTCATATTTTATGGTATAATTAATACATAATATTAATAATTATATGGCATATTCATAATTAAATTATTACGAGTGTTTATTAAATCATTTTCAAGAAACAAAAAGGACCATATATTCAGGAAAAAAGACATGTATAGATTCTATTAGGTTTTTGGTTTTCTTATTCCCCTAATATTAATTATAACCTTGACCTTATACATGACAACAGTAATAAATAAGGTCATGTTCTGTACAAGGTTGATTGCGATGCTTTAAGTACCGTTATATTATGATGTATGGTCATTTTGGTAACTCAAATATTCAATGGAAACACTTTGAGCTCAAGCTGTCATTAATGTCATGAAAGATATATGAGAAGAAGAGCTGTTCACCCCAATATTTAATATATTCTGAAAGATAAACAGCATAACAACTCAATTAATCCATCATTAAAATGAAGTCTTTATGAGCTTCTGTCTTTCAAAGTTGAGCAGACTTAAATTGGTTTGATCTAAATGAATTGAAATCAAGGTAAAAAAAAATTGTCTGTCCAAAAATTTTATTTTCAGGAAGAAGAAAAAAATCAAATGCATGAATCAAAATCTCCTAAACATTTTATGTAACCATGGCATTTAATCATCATTGATAATCAACACATATCCTACTACAGTCTATATAGCAAGTGTACTGCATTGAGTATATAGCTATTATATATGTGTGATGTAATCCTTCCAGAAGTGTAAAGTGGCCTTCACTCAATATTTGCCATCACTTTACATTAGCCTCTAGCTTACATAGAAATTCAGTCTGACTCATTGTTTTGCTCCTAAATTCATACTTTCTTATACTTGTTTCTTGATTTTTTTGTTGGGGGGGGGGGGGGTAACAAAGAATTTTCAACGAATTACAAGACTTTAATAGATATTAAATATAATTATAAGGCAGTGGACTGAGGCA
Organism: Magallana hongkongensis; assembly: GCA_016163765.1. Taxonomy (NCBI): domain Eukaryota; kingdom Metazoa; phylum Mollusca; class Bivalvia; order Ostreida; family Ostreidae; genus Magallana; species Magallana hongkongensis. Next base: position 48,862,983 of record WFKH01010211.1, on the reverse strand, counting down.
TGCAGTTATATATGTATACAGATTGATACGGTTGAGAAAGTGCAATTAAATTACGTACTTTTAAATTACATCTAAAGAGTCACATTGTAAGTAAAAAATAGCATTGCATAACAATTACATCAGATATATTTCATTGAATCATGCATGCAATTCTAAAAGACAATTAATTTAACATAAATAAGAACACATTTACATGATATACATGTAGTTAAGGCACTGTCAATATTGAATATCAAATATTGTACATGGATGTTGTACATATATTACATTTACACATAACAGTGATCAATAGAGAAAAATCAATTAATATATTGATTAACAGTGCTTATATTTTGTCCACTGATATATTGATATTTATCTATGAAAATTACATATGATGGACGTCGATCAGGGCTGAACAGTGATGGTCACAATGTCGTGTGTTGTGTACTCTGTTACAAACTGTTTATGCCTATTTAATAGTCTATTCAGCTATTTACACAACAGAACTGACTGTGACAGTTCAATTATATACATGTCCCTTCACAACTTTTCCATGTGTGTGGATCGAGGACATTTATAATAATATGAATTAAATTTTCTGTTTCGTATTCTGAACTTCTTGTTCAAATTTCTCTTATGCGTGTTACATCAGAGATTTCCACATCATGCACACGCTCAAATTCCAGAAATAGCTTTCTTTTACAGACAAACCCTATTTTGACAAATGGCTGCGAAAAGCCAAAACAATCGAGTAAAAAACGCGGGCACCTGTTAAAAAGCCAGTCTTAAACGTTCCTTTACTTTGTACATACCTTGAAAGTCTTCATGTTTTGACACAGAGGCCATGTCTCTGATTTTCTGGACAGTTTCGATGAAGACGCAGATCTAACTATTGTCTAGTGCTGTCACGACACTTTGTTGATATTTTGGGTTCTATTTACCTCGACGTCATCAAATAAGTCACATGACCGCAAAGCGACGCCTGTAATCATGTCAAAAAAGAACGATAACCCAATTTTTCAATATACATGTCAGAAAACTGCACAGTGTATTATAGTAGAAAAGCATTATTAGATTTTCTGCACTGATTAAAAACAGACTTAATCTCTTCAGAGATGGATCCAGCTGAACGGGGTGGGGGCCGAAATTTTTTTGTCATGGGCAGGTGGTTTGGGCCGGGGACAAAAAAAATAATTTTAAATTTTTTTTAAAAAAGCCTCCGGAAGCTCTTGAATTTTAGAGAATTAAACTGGTATTCCTATTAACGAAAAAATCAGAAGATTCGCAATTATTTTGAAGAAATATTTAGATAAAAATATAAGACATACAAAAGGATCAAAGGCATGTTCGTAAACTTACACGTACGACTTCTCAAAATTAAAAAAAAAAAAAGAATTATAATTATATAAGAAATATGACAGGATTTTTTTGTTTAAAAATCTTGTTTTTAAATATTATTATAAAATTTGTTACAGAGTTAACTTTTAATCTGTAAATAAAGAGTTTGAAACCGGTTGGGAATTTTACAATGAAATTTTTTCTTTTAAATAGAGATTAATGCTATTTTGGTACTGCCTGCAGGCAGGCAGCAGGAGTATAAAACTATCATTTCTTGTGGGATATCGTGTTGCTTTTTTAATTTAACAACAAAAGTACAAACCGGCGCTGGATTCGCCTTTGAATCTTATTTTTGGAATATTGTTCATATAAGAAAATGTACCTCCACCTCCACCCCCCCCCCCCACCACCCTTTTAAAACCATTCCCCGGTGCCAATAAAAATGTTAAAATTTCAATTTGAATTTTACATGTACATGTATAATCATCATCTACCGATTTTCCCCCCTATTTTACAAGTTAAATTATACAAGTGTTTTCACATACATGTATACATGCATATTGTACAGGGAAGGGGGCTTTCAGCACTCGAAGTTGATCACAGTACGTGCATCTCTTACACAATGAAAAGAACTCTGCTCCTCAGTTTCATTGTGAACATTTATTTTTATTGGACAGCAGGAAAGTATTTCGCTTTATGGATATAGAGTCGAAGAAATTTCATAATCAGCATGCAGACAAATTAATTTAACAACCAATAAGTATCGACATCTAACCTCGGCTAAGACAAAGAATATCAAACATCCTTCCTTTGCATGCAGCATCAATTACTGAAACGTTATTTCAAATTACTGCAGTATTCATCTACTTCACTGCTCGTTGTATTTAAACTCCCAACCGAAAAATAAAATAATGATCAATAATTGGATAGTTTACAATCACCGTGGTAGCATGTTACTATGTATGTCATACATGTATATGCTATATCTGTATTTTCATGGAGTTAAAACAGGGTTTTTTTTCACAAGCTTTTATGAACTGTAGAGCGTGATAATGATATTTTTTATTCATCTTATTCAAAACTTTCAATGTAAAGTGTAATGTCAAAAAATGAAATGAGAGAGAGAGAGAGAGAGAGAGAGAGAGAGATGGGTGTTAAAAAATATGTCAACTTCTGTATTTTTCGCAACTTAAGATTTATGCATGACACGGAATTATGAATCTAAAAATAGAGAATGTATTAAAAAAGCATGCATGCATGAAATGCATTCATTCGACGCTGCATTATATGGAAAAGCACGTAAAAACTAGTATTATATTTTCTTCACCTGAATATATATTTTACTTGCATGTTAACATTAATGAAAACAAATATACGAACACACAACAAAAACTCGTCATATAGACAAAAATACGTTGTTTTTATTGTTAAAAATGGTTTTGTTTTATCTTTTCCTGTTAGATTTTTAACGAAATTCTCTATCCTCATGAAGGAAAAAAATGATACCGATATATATATGCACTTTACCTACCTGTAATTTGGGGGGTCGAAGTTTCAAGGCTTTTATCAGCTATAGCTGTACTGGGAATGAGTCAGTGGTCTTCTGGGCAGACAAATAAAAACTTTATAGTACGTGCATGAAATCAGGTGAGCGCGCAGTTAATTGTTTAAAATCACTATAGGAAACAAAAATTGAAGGGAACGGAAGTGACAGTAATCACGTCGGCCATGTTGTTAACTTTTGAGCTAAATCTAATTTGTAGATATTATTTTTCTATACGTTTTATCTACCAAGAACGCTGTTTTAGTGTGTGTAATGTTAGTGTCCCGTGGGAAAGATCTGTAGAGACTCCTACAATGGGCCGCAGCATACAGGATCAACAGACAGACGGACGATGGTCTCTTCTACTTCGTAAAAAAGCAAAGATTGTCATAACAGTAACATAAATTCCTTGCATTTCTACTTAAAGATATTCGCATTTTTTTGCAACAAGAAAAAGAAAATATTGCCCTCGGATCAGCGACGCATTTGTCGGCGGCTCACATAATGTTGCTTACTTGCCATCCGCGAAACCCAAGTCAATATATTTTCTTAATATACTGATTATAACAAATATTCTACTTCTCGGGTAGCTAAATCATCGTATTTATCTCAAAACAGCAATAATAATTAATTGTACAATATTAGAGATCTGAACAGCATTTAAATTATTGTCGAATTCATGAAAAATCGGTTTAAGAATATTGTGGGTGGCAAGTTTTGGCAGATGTCATGACACGCTCTATTCTTGTATCCAGTGCGTAATTCAAATAAATTTTCTTTAAAAAAAAAAACGGAATCAACAAAAGGAAAGAAAATCTTACAAGTTCACTATATACGATCAATGAAGCCCAGCGGCTAGCCGAAGAACAATGGAGATCCCCTGACCCAATATTACGTACAAGAATCGAGATTGTTTAGATTGGGGTTCAACGTTACGTTATTGCTTTGTCTTTCTTTTATTATATGTCATAACAGTTACTGGTGTATAGTTTCTTTTTAAAGATCTTATAATTAATCGATTTACATGTACCACCATTTGTGAAATAGTATATCAATATCCCGCCAGTATCCCGCCAGTACCAAAATAGGCCACAGTTTTAAGTCGATTAATCGTTCATATCCCGTGACTCGTTTTTCCTAACGTTTTAAACATGCTGATTTCATTTAACGTAGTACATATCGGTCCAAGTGTCGAAAAAATAACACGAGATTTACATTGTAATGTTATCCCACCCAAAAACACCTGGAAATTTAACTACGATCAAACCAGAAGGCATTTTTTCCGTCTTATTCGCTCATGTTCTTTGCAATAATGTTTTGTGCTTCATGTCTATCGATAATATACATGTACCCTTTTTTATTGCTCCGCTCAATCAAATTACGTATGTGTTAACTATTAAAATTGATTTATAGCATACTCCCACGTGGCGCAAAATGAAATGAAATGAAATTAACAGAAGATTATAATTTTCTATATTTACATTTGCAAATATGTTTCCTTATATGAACCTATAGAATAGCGAAAACGTTCAATTCTGTATGAACTTTTTCATGACGTCACAATGATCATAGCACGCGCTTATCGCTTGTCGCTTGGATTATTGTAAACATAAAATCTCGGTAATTTTAGCAGTTCTGAACGATTTGTCTATCTCAAACGTAAATATAAGTAATAAACAGCAATGTTAAAAAGTTCACCCGGATATGAAGTTGGTTGGTACGTTATCAAATCTACTGAGAAGCCCTTCGGGCTTCACAGGATTTGATCACGTGACCAACCAACTTCATATCCCGGTGAACTTTTTAAATTGCTGTTTATTTCTTACATATCTTCTCGACGTTTGAACTTTCTTAATAGAACGAAGACATTTATATTTCCATGCAAGGCTGATTTAGGCTGCATGGTGGTTGGTTCTAGTTGATTGGTCTTTAACTTTGATTGCACATTTATCATGCTTAGAAATATTAATTAAGAAAATGCACATCATAATTTTGAAAAATTGTATAAAAATAAAAAACACCCCCCCCCCCCCTCAAGAAAAAAGGACACGCGGAAAAGGCACGTAGCATTTTTGAAAGGGGGAAGGCAGACTTACCCGAAGCAAGAACAAAAAAACACACAAAAACTATTTCGATAAAAAGTGGCAGCACCCCCCCCCCCCCCCCCGATGCGCCTGTACATGTATATATTTACATCTACCAAGTATTATTCCCTCTATTTCTTACGAAAACTTATAGTTAATTCATATATTATAGAAACAGCCAGACTGAAATCTACACGCCCCGTTTATCGATTGGTCGAAATCTACAGCGGCTGAAACTGACAAGAAACTGACAGGACTGAAATTGACACGCCCTGTTTATCGATTGGTCGAAGCCTACAGCGACCTAAGAAAAATCACGGACTGCACGAAATAATCATGATGATGTCAGACTCAAAGTCTCACAGGAGACGATTTGGCTGTTTCTTTTAGCTAACGTACTTATGTACGTTAACAGTAATTTAATGAATTTTACTTACTTTTTATAATCAATTTAATAATTAGTCAAAAGAAAGATGTTAATATAAACAATAAAATGCTTTCTTTGATGATTTATGCGGGTTATGAAGGTAGCGATCATTGCAGAAAAAATTTACATAACCCGCTAACGCGGGTTATGTATTTTTTCTGCAATGTCGCTACCTTCATATCCCGAATGAATCATCAAAGAAAGCATTTTATTGTTTAAATATATATCGTGACTTTGTATACAGTTGTTGCCTGACGTCATGACGTCAGGCATATCTAAGGTTTGAAAGTTGCGTTCTCCGAAACAGTGCAGGCAATGGGAGCAAGCAATATCAAGATTTTTCATAAAAAAGATAAACCGATGCATGTTAAGTTTAATGTGTCAACATTTACATTCACAATTGATGAAAATGTTATATGGGCAACAGTGAGCAAGAGTTTTCAAGTAAAAGGGCTGTTCATCATGCACGTGTGTAATCTTGATTTAAAAATAGATCAGCCATATTTGAACGGTGGAAAGGGGGGGGGGGGTCATCGCAACAAGTTGTTACATATTGTCTATAACGGAACAATTACGGTAATAATTGATGTTGGATTATCAACATTAGCAAAGAATCATCAGTCTGGAATAAAACAAATATATATTCATATGTGCTGGAATATTTACTGGAGGAACTAAATCGCCGAAGCGGGGTGTGACCCGATTTTCGATCAATTGGGCGATTTCATTCATCTTGAAAAGGGTATAACTCGCGTATCTTACTAAATGTACATTAAACAATAGTCAAGTGTGTATGTTAATTCGATAGACTTCTTCTAAAACATTCGATCAAAAGAATATTCTTATCTATGTAAAATCAAATGTCAAAAATTCATTTGACCCCCTCCCCATGCATGGATCTATGCCAGTGGATGAGTTCATTCAAACCATCGGATCGAGATCTCAGTCGTTGCGTGAATGGTAAGGCAGGACTACGCGCCCTATTATGTCTCATTCATAGTTTTTTGGGGGATCATGAGAATCACAGGCACGTAGCATCCGGGGGGGGGGGGGGGGGGGGGGGG
>WFKH01010211.1:48818223-48845918 GCA_016163765.1 Magallana hongkongensis | reverse complement strand
GGGGGGGGGGGGGGTGGACTCGGAGATTCCTTTGGGTGATGAAACTGAGATATATTGAATAACGGATGTGACATAAAGGAAATACATCAAATATCCTACCCGAGCATGTGTCAAATTAATTAACTTTTAATTAAACAACAAAATTTAGATGACATGTCATTTCTTGTTGTGCTGTCAAAAATCAACAAGATTATTATATATGATGACGAAGATAAACAAAAATTGATTTTTAAGTTTTCAAATGAATACCCTGGTAAATGGAATAACGTGGATATGATCTAGAAATTAGGGGTGGGGGATAATTATAAATGTTTTTATTATAATGCTTGCATTGAAAATAAATTGTGCTGTCTTTTCTTTACATTATGCCTGAAGCAATATTCATGTATTTTGGCCACTATGTACAGGTCGGATCAAAAATGATACCTGATTTTGTACACAGTGCGTATATTCTCATTAGAGAATCTGATCAGAAGTGATCATGCAGGGATTGCCTTCATTCAGACTTGGCCCGTTCACTTCTTTAAAGAGAATAAATGCTTATATTGAGCTGCTCATGCACTCAATTGTTAAACCAAGACTTCACATTACAGTTAATATTAAAGCAAGACTGTGAGTGAGCTAGGTCATTTCCCCATTCTTACATCCGACAGTCTGTGTAAGCACCAACTTTTACAAGACCTAACACAGTGTTAACGAACAATTTTAATTCATCAGGAAATTCCTGCCTGAGAACATGACTTTATTTCTGTAGAGGAAGTTGTAAATAAATCAGGAATTGCAGTTCTTTAAATCAATTGATGCTGAAATATCAATATTGTTTGTTATGCTTTTTGCATGTTTAATAATGTATTTTAATGATGCATACACTTTGATTACACACATACTGACATTCTATTTAAAGGTGATATTCATGTTAATTTAATAGGCTGCAAAATATATTTTAAAAGTCTATTGATAAAAAAAAAATTGCATCAGTTCAACTGATGCGATTTTAAATTGAGTTACATCGATGAGCTATTGGCAAGCATGTGTATATCTCCTTTCTTTAACTACATGTATTTATACTATCCTGTTTACAAACATCAAAAGATTGAGTGGAAACTTGGTAAAATGGTAGATATTCTGTAAAAAGTTTTCATGGACAATTCTTTTGATTGATAAGTTTTCTGTCATATACCATGCATGAAGTTGACAACGTACAGGTTGAGTTTTTATTGTTGTCTGTTCCAATGTATCGTACTATAACAAATTACATGATCATTACGTACGGGTTCAGTCTGTTCTGATGAAAAACGGATTGGTAGAATATGTACTATTTTGCAGTTTTCACGACTTTCCTTGAAACAGCTAGAGCATTATCAGTCTATTCATCACAAACTCATTAAAAAAACCAGTTTAATTAGATGGGCTAAATTTTTCCAAGAAAAGAAGTAATTTTTATATAGGTAATTCAATTATTGTCAAGGAATTAATTGATGTCCCACATACTTCCATTAAACCATTACATACAGTATTTATTCCTGCCATTCAGAATACAGTGACCATGAACCATTTCTGACTGTTTTGACCGGAACATGCCAACCTACTCCATAAGGATAATATATTGTGCTCATTAACTTATAAGTTAGCACATGCACATATACCGGTAGTCATTTTTTAATCAGATTTTAAAAGTTCACAAGTTCAAAACAGTAAAATGAAATTATTTCCTTTTAATTAAGTGTCAGTAATTTGAAGTATCAATGCAGTTCAAAATGCTACATGAGTTACTGGTGCATGACTGACATGTATTATAATGTTAGTAGTAATGGCTGACTTTTTCAGTGGATGATATACTATAGATATTACTGGTATTTATCCTTTTTAAACGCGGCTGTGATTGAGATTTTGTAATCTTGTAATGAAATTTTTTGTTAATACGTTGATTCTATATATAAAGTATCAATATCATTATTACTTCAGGAAGAAAATTAACATTTAGAATTCAGTTTTTGGTGCATAAGATGTTTAGCATGTTTAGATTTCCTTCACAGTTAACTTTTGTTTTCATGAGCAACACAATATGGTCACAAAATATCGTAATAAGATTTTTTGACACGAGGTTATGCAATTTCCAGGAAGCAGAATGGATGGGTTTTGAAGGATGTTATAAAAGGAGCAATTTACATGATTTAACTTTAAAACTGTTTTTCAATCATGTCTCAGTCATATTATCTGAGGTTGTTTTGGTGAGAGCTTCCTGTAAACTTGTAAGATGTCCCAGCATGTGTCTTGCTATTGATTTCACAACAAACTGCAGTCATAAATCTGATGTTAACATCTTAAGATGATAATGCCAAACAATGTAAAATTAATTATTGTAACATGTCGCATTCTTCTTTTTCTCTCTTCTCGGACAGACTGAGATTTTGAAAACTGAGGAGCGAATTAATGCTGACAAATTTGATCTTTTCATGGCACACTTTTTTCTGATTCTTAAAGTACTTGGAAGGTCAGATTGCTGTTTATATAACATCTCTCATTAGCAAAGCTATATGCTTTTAATAAGGATTAAGGGATTAAGAGGGATTTGATCACCTTAAAAATTTTCTGATTTATATCAGTTGTATATAGGATTCAATTTTGTAAAGGTCACTTGATTTTAATCAGAATAACAGGATGTACATGCAATAATAGCCAAGGCATGTAATTTAATTTTCAAGCACTGATATAATATGTCATGTTTGATTAATCATTCTATTTCAAGAGTATTAAACAGATTGGACTTCTATCATATCTATAGAAACGTATCATTTTCCATTTAATGATGTTATATTGATAACATGCACATGGAAATCCTTCTGTCAGTTGTCACGGGAGATTTACATACTACTAGGATTACAGAAAGAAAAAAAAATGTGTGTATATATATAAATGATATATTTACAAAAAAAAGGTAGATGTTCTGGTTTTAGTTAGTGTAACATACAAGATGGGATAAGATTTAATATACATTTACATATTGCATCAGTTACCAAAATGTCCAGAAACAGTTTTTAAGCACTAAGCGCATGCGCTAGCGCTTATTAGGGATGCACTAAATCTCATGATCTTTTTATAAGCGCCACCTAGTGATCATGCTGACCGACCGCTCGTATTCTAAAAGTAGGAAGATCGAGGAATCCTTAAGTTTGTATTTAGATCCCACGTTTTGCAAAATAACGTAGACTTGAGGGATCAGAACAAAATGCAAACTTTCACAATGTCAGTGATATTGCCGATTACACAACTAAACATGTCAGAAGGCATTCCATGCTGTTAATATTAGACGCATGTTGTGCGCTGTGCGATGTAAACAAAGGATGGCCAGTGGTGCGGATCTCGGATCTCGGAGTGTCAAAGCTTGCGATCAGAGATATTGCCTTGTCTTGTTGCTATATCAAAAGTTTACATAGACAATCTCTGAGACCCTCAAAGACCGACAAATATAACAACATTATATTTTTAAAATATATCTTGTCTAAGTTTGATCTATCATGATTTATGTCGTGATTTTCTCATACATTTTGTCGATTTTTAATTTCAATGACATGTAGTCATATTTTACAGTCTTAATCAGTGAAAATGTACGGTCAGTCTAGTTTTCACTCACTGATTAAGTGTATTCACAACTTGCCGTACACTGTATATATGAACAAGGTTAGCATTTTAAAAAGGTAATAAAGTCATCCAGCGGAATATTAATATTAGATCAAACGTGAATACACAATCTATAAAAATACAAGATATATAGTTATCAGAACAATAATATTATGCGGGTGTATAGTTTGCATACTTTTCTTTTATGACAGTAGGGTAGGAGACAGGCGTGCAGCGGTACGGAATGTATGACTGCACACCCGAGTTCTTATTAATTAGACTTTGAAAATGACATGTGGTGATAACGAAGAGTGTTCAAATTCAAAAGTCCTGAACTTTGCAAACCTCTGAAATTCATAGTCCCATCTCAAACCACTATCAATACAATTATATCCTCTCAAATTCGAGAAATATATAATTTATATGTGGACTCCGGGACCGTGGCTGCAGACGATACCCAGGGACAGTCTGATGCACAATTTGCCTATATTGTATTTAGAAACTGGCCAGTTTTCTTTAACACGGACTGTGTAATTTTTTCCCAGAATTCCAATGTACACAAGCGCAATTGAATTTTCATCCCAACTTATTTAGTCAGTCCGTGGGCTGACTACCGTATATACTCGCCTATAAGTATTGTTCGCCTATAAGTCGGTTGTCATTTTAGACCTGTATTATTTGGGTTTTGTTGTTGACTCTCTTATTAGTCGGGTGACTTTTTCAGGACAGCTGATATACAGATACACTCAATAAAATTACCACATTTTATCATACAAAACTGAATTTAAGAAAGTCATTATTTGATCCCAAAATTGCTTCTATACTCTGTTGTCATTATTTGATCCCAAAATTGCTTCTATACTCTGTTTTTGTTTCTATCATCTATTGATCTTCCTTGTGGATAATAACTTTTGATTTTAATGCCATTAGTTTATAAGACACTCATTACAAGTTGGTAATTGTATAGTTTCAAAACTTCTGGATATTTAAAATGCTTTTGAAAATTTGATGATAGTGATTTAATCCCCTACTGACTGATTAGGTTGGTAATTAGCCCCTTAAACTGGGGTGTTGCCTTTTGTTGTTTTAGGTGAAATATGACACCTATAGCTATTATCACCTCAGATATAAATGATTGACTGTTTAAATTATGTCTAGAAATAACAATCAAATGAATATTGTTTTCTTTTAAGGAATACAGTCTCAATGCATTTATGAGTTTATCGTTAATTATTTCTCTCTTACGCAAAATTATTTTTACTATGTCTCACCTATAAGTCAGACCCCCAATTTTCTACTCCCAAAAATCCGACTTATAGGCGAGTATATACGGTAATCAGTTAATATACATTACGATCTCCTCAGACTCTTCAAATTGATTGAAATGTTATAGTCAGGGTCCCATACATATCACGCATTTTCATGAAACCTTTTTTTTTTTTACTTTCTGTTAATCATGATTTTAAAAATATTTAATTTTAACAATTGACATTGTAAAAAAGTAGCAATGAGGCTGGCTTAGCGCTTTCCAGTACTTTGAGTACTTTGATTAAGTGTTTGACATTAAGATCACCTTGAATGTTGAGCAAATCATCTTGAACCATACCTTATCACTATATATGGTATTTTTTATACATTATTTTGTATCAGCTACCTTGCTGATAAAATACATTTGATATGAATCTCATTAAAAATGATAGAGATACTGTTTTATATGTAATATATGTACAAGTACTAGTGCATGTTAAATTGGGGAAGTGATTTGGAAGTGGTTGGATAAATCAAGAGACATGGTGTTCCATCAGATAAAATGATCAGGAGTAGTTAACGTTTTGTGAATAAAATTATTATTTTTATCGTTATAGTTTAAATGATTGCTTGGTTGATGGACCATGTAAAAAGAAATCAATGTGTATCAGGTGTATACAGGTAGCGATACATGAATGGGACAGTAACACAACTACAATTACCTGATCTAAAGTTAATTAACATATAGATTTACTGAGAAATGTGATAAATTTTGTACAGTTGTATGTGGGTGCTGTCAGAAAAAGTCATCATATGTTGAAAAATTAATTGTTCCAATCATGCAGACACCCATGAGAGAGAGAGAGAGAGAGAGAGAGAGAGAGAATTGGCTTTTTATGAATTTATGGAGATAAACTTAATACAGATAATTGGTATAAATTATAAATTGAGGGGAGGCTGTTCTATGGAAAATCTAGTAGATTACATGCAGCCTATTGATGCTAATGACAAAATGACAGAGACACAGACACAGAAAACAGGGTGTTTTTAAAAGTTATTCAACCATTCCATATTATCTCAAGATGTGGAAAATAATTCATGTAATCAATTTTTGTTTATTTTCAGTTGGTTCTCGGAAATTGAACTCCCTTGTCAACTGTACTCCACGAGCCATCAAACAATTTCCACGAGACCTTTTCACGCAGAAACAGAGGGCAGGGGGCGCTGTTCTCTTCCACATCCTGGTTTCGGCGTACATGTTTGCAGCATTTGCCTACATATGTGAAGACTACTTTGTTCCATCTCTGGAAATTATAAGTGATGGTAAAAGAAAAATGAAAGAAATAATAAATATCTCATTTATTTATTACTTTTTTCTTACAATCAGAAAGTGTTTAAAATTACTTATTTCAAGATTGAATTTTTATTTTATTTTATCAGCAGTATGTGACCTCAAAGCGCAATTTTAAAACAACTTTTAACATAGTCAATGTTAGGGACTGATAAAAATGAACTTTTGATTTAAAAAAATAAAATTGCCCTTTAAGGTACCCCTCCCCCTTCACGCTCCCTCTTCAACCCCCCCCCCCCCCCTTCTCCCGAGGCTACACATTGTCTTGCACACTGTTGCAGAGCAGACATGTTAATTGTCAAATGACACATATTCATCAACTAACTAGCAGTGCAGTGTAATCAATAAGAATTATCTTGCAGTAATCAGTTAAATCCTCGGCTTAAAATAAGTATATCTATGAAAAACATCACTTATAGTCTAGAACATTCACCATCTCCTTTCATTATCAAGCAATATTATCAACAAGACATTCAGTACTGAGCGCCCAATTACCCCTATAATCTAACTCGTAGAGCAATTATTTCAGAAGGTAGCGGATATGTCTTATCCTGAAGATTTACACCAAAACATTTTCCCAGAGGGTCCATGGGAAATTTTGTTTCTGGTTGGTGGCTGGGGAAGGAGGGGGTTCCAGGCTATTTTTGGTAATTTAATGTCAATGTGAATTTAAAAGTTTCAATATTGCAATATTTCACCCCCACCCACCCCCTTCCCACCCCCTTCTATAGAATATGCATGACACTTAACAAAATGAATGTACTTGATTTTCCATCACAAATGATAAAAAGAAAACAGCCAAAGTTTACTGTTATCTTTCCATATTGCATTTTTTCAAACTGACATGTGCTCTCTATTGGAATGATAGAATATACAGGTAGCAGCTGTGCTGTAGGAGCTCATTCTCTTGCAGTAATCCATTCAATTTTTTGTGTTTTATATATGTATTGGCTGCATTTAGATGCTCGTTAATCAAAAGAACAATTAATCTTCATGATCTATTCATCAAACATGGGATATGTTCATCCACATGTATCTCCTATTATGGCATTCAGTAGCATTTATAATACAAGCAATCAATTTGAAACAGTCTACTGGTACCGTTAATTAAAATGAGATGTTCATAATCTGCTACCGCTTCTCAAATGTTTGAGAAGCAGTAGCAGATTCAGAACATCTAATTTTGATTAGATTGAATTTGAAAATGAATTTAAGAAAAAAGAAGATAATTGTTAATTTGCATTATTATTCCCACTCCCTTTTATACAAAAAGATTAAGACAGATTACATCTTCAATGCACGGAATATTTGATAAACGTAGGATTAAGATCTTTACATAAGAATCTCCTAATCTGAGTGAGTGTATCAGTCTGTTTAAATTATTGATTTTTCATTAAATCCGCACAATTCAGGAACATACATCATTTTATATGTGTATAACTATAAATATATGTGATACGTTACATTTATTCAAGATAATTAAAATTAATTAAAAAAATAATGGTACCAGTATATAATTTTCTCCCTTTTTTCTCCTAAAAAATCATTAGTTTAATTAAATGAAGATAGATTACCAGGCCCCACCATCACCAATATTTTCAAATCACTCAACTCAGTCCTCAACTCAAATCCTTCAAAGAAAAGAACATAAATTTGAGGTCATTACTCAGACTCAGGCCGAGTATTGACTTGAGGAAAGTTGGTGACTTGGGGCCAGTATTAATAAAGTGCCTATAGTACAGCCTTGAATTTATTTAGAACAAAACATTGATTTAGGGTTTTTGTAAATTAAAAATGTGTTTTTGTGCCATTTTTTCATTAATTAGGTTCTTATTTTTTTTTGGTGGGGGGGGGGGGGGGGGGTAGTAAGCAGAAATCTGAGGAATAGTTGTTGGTGATTTTGATATTTTTATTTATTTGTAATAAGATGGCCAATTTAGTCAAGGTAAATAACCATGCAGTTAAAAATCTTCTGAATCATATACTGTAATGTGTCGTCTTCTTTTTTTTTTTGCAGCTTTTCACATCCAGCCAGATGTCGCGGGAGCCACGTTAATGGCAGCCGGAAGTTCCGCGCCTGAGTTAGCCACAGCTGTCATCGCAGTGTTTATTGCAGAGGTATTCCTGAATTCTCTTTTAGATTTATGATTTAAATAAACACAATTGAAAGCACATTGCACATTGAAAGGTTCCATAAAAAACATTCTTACATGAAGACTGAGATGATTTGCTGAAATCAATTAAAAAAAAAAAATCTTTCTGTTACATACATGTACTTAGCATTTAACATAATACATAAAAAAAAATGTATGTCATTGATCAGTTTAAGAAGTTACCATCCTTTCTTTAGGTATAGGTATTTTTATAACCCCCTATCTTTGGATACCATCTTATCCCCCCTCTTTCCTCGATTAAAAAAAAACAACTTGAAGCACAGTAGAAAAAATACAAATCATAACAGTACAAAATTGATTAAATAATTTATTAAAGTCTTGAGCCCATCCCCCATGTTAAACAAGGATAGTTACAAACACATGTCTTAATAATTAATATCCTCCTAAATGGTGGGAACATACATCTGTACATTGTGACGATCACTATGTACAGGCAGATATAGAAATCATGTATAATAGCTACCTGTATACATGCATGTATATGTAAAAGCTCAAGTTACAAAACAGAAGGTCTACAACAGGAGCGGTTGTTTGAGAGTGTCATGTGGATAAATGATCTATAAAAAAGTATCAAGTTAATGCTAGTTTTAAGGAGACATTATTTTTAAAAAATATTGCATACTACTACTTGCACCAACCAGTGTAATGTATGTCTGACTCAGTTCTGGAGTATAAACAATGTATATTCTTTTACATGGGCTGTATTTGTCTGCCAGGGCCAACACCCTGATAGAAAGGGTGGTCATGTACGTGTAATAGTGATCTAAGGGTAATACATGTACATTATCACCCAGGCTAACAGCAGAATGCCAGGGACAACCAATTTGTGATAGGCTATAAACAGAAACATCATATTCTATAAATTTATTATATGCATTTTGTAATATGATTGAAACTTGGAGGAATATAACTCACTTCACAGAAATTCATGTCCTTGTACCTCTAACTAAATTTTTTTTTTTTATTTACCAAAGGTAATGATAAAGATTAATCTGGGACTGTAAAAATTTGCATATTTTTTTATATTAAACTGTTGATGAAATTGAGTCCAATGAATTTTGGTGTATCATTTTAATTCTCTGTAAAATTTCTGTTTCAGGATGACATTGGAATAGGAGCAGTGGTTGGCTCAGCTGTGTATAACGTGATGTTTGTCATCAGTGTGTGTGCTCTTGGTGCTGGCATGGTAAGTCTCTTTGTGTGATCTTTTTCACTAGTTTCTGTGCACTGTGTGTTATGTGTCATCAGTTTTTGTGTACTTTGAAAGACTCAAAATGTATTGATTTTTTTTCACTTTGTGTCTGTATGCACTCCTTCATGGCATAGTAAGTTGTTTTGTGATTAATTATTAATAGGGAGAAAGATAAATTTTCCTTAAGTTCTCTAAACATTTAACAATCTCATTGTCATACAATAAGGCTTTTGAATCCATACAGTGATACAGACCCTGAAATGTGCTACTACACCAGTTGCACGGTTCAGTTCGGTACGCTTTGTGAACGATACGTTTCGCTTTGTGATCGGTACGGTTCGTTTTGTGAATGGTACGTTTCGTTTTGTGAACGGCACGGTTTGCTTCTTGCACGGTACGCTTTGCTAAAAATAACTGCACACTTTGTGAACGATTTGCACGCTTTATTAATGAGGTAGGCGTGGCCTGAACGCTTTGGTTTTTCTCGATATAATTTTGTTTAGTTTTTGCCCGATTGACTTCAGCAAGCTGGTAATTATGACGAGCATTTTTTTCTTTATTTATATGATATATTACAAATGTATATATTTCAATCTAATTAGAATCAGAACTTCCATCCGTTCCCCCGTTTTTAATATGTTGCGTGAAATGTGTACTCATTGAAAACCGGGAAGCGGAGGGTAGTTTTAATTTTGATTAGTCTGTTATTCATATTTAATTTTAGATAAATGTAATTATTACAATAGATTAAAAGAACTGTGTGACTTTAATCTGATATATTTTTGTTAATTCAGCGATCTGTTGATAATTCTAACAAGCATCTTAAGTTTTTATTTCTATACATGTACTTGTACTGATTGAAGTCATTAAATATTTCAAATCCATTTAAAATTGCTATGAAAAATTGCCCCGACTTTTTCCGATATTTCTTTAGTTTCCTTTCTCGCTGTCTTGATTTTCAGCTAGTTGTTATTTTTACAAGCATCTTCCCAATTCTTTATTCATATTCTTTATTGCATACTGTTGCTGATCAAATTCCCCTGGTGAATAGACAATGTAAAAATACACGCAATTAATGATAAGATAAACAATGAATTTCAGTTTAGAATCTGGAAATTAACTCTTATAAATTTTTTTGACACAGATTTTTATTCATATATATTGATTCTATGATTTTCTACACTTGTTCGTATACACAGATCACACCTATATGTATTCCGTCATCGCTTCTCTTAACTGAAATAACATCGCATGTATAGTCAAAATATAACTATTAGTTTTCATTATTCAGTTAAACTATACATGTACATGTACCATATTTCTTACGATAAATTAGTATATACACAACTGGATACACACAGTAAGTCAAAAGCTTTTAATGGCGATATTAATCATTTTGTTGGACAAGTGTCCGCTCTTCACTGTATGCATGCGATTTAGCTGACATTTTACAAATGCTGGCTAACCTGTTTATATTTCATTTACCTTTTTACTCACATACTTGTTGTAAACATGACACAGAAAAAATACCCGGCAATCAACAAATGAATGTTAAAAGTGATAAATATATTACGAATTTATCTGGTAACAAAAAAGTACGACAGAGATTGAAAGACACTCTGATCGCCAGTACATGCGTTATAATGAAGTCGGAAGGAAATTATTGTTGAATAATTTCAAATTGGAACACTCTTTTAAATAAGAATTTAAGAAAACATGAAACTAAAACGTTTTCATTCGATAATTTTCTTCTAGCTATGTAGGAGGAGCCAAGTAGCACGCAGCGCATGGCGTGATGGACTGTTATACTTAAACTGATTGACAGGCGAAGCACATGGAGTCCTGAAATAAAATCCTGCACAAAAGACCGACTATAAAAACCTAAAGCGAAACAATAGTTCAGTGATAAAACTTTAATTTAAGTATTATAATTAACATACAAGTTCTCTCTCTTTCTCTCTCTCTCTCTTTCTCTCTCTCTCTCTCTCTCTCTCCTGAGAATCACTTAATGCTATGTAAAGTGTCCAGTATGTACACATTGTTTAAAACATTTCATAAAGATAATAAAAATAGTATTACCACGAATTGTGTGAACATTAATATTTTACAATGTTTAAGAAATCGGCGATGCAAGTTTAGTCGAAAACCAAAGAAATGATTAAGGTCTAAGAAAGGAAAATAAATTAAAACATTTTTGTAATGGTTTTCATAAAGATAACAGCGTTAAATTTAAGTCTGTGTTATTTAATCCCGTATAAATAAAATATAGCAAAATATTGAACTTGTCTGGTCAGCGATAATCTCCGTCCATATATTCATTGAAAGACATTTGTCAATAAGCCGTATATGGAAGTTGCACACTTATTGCACGGTACGGTATGCTTTTTTGGCCATTTTGGGGCAGGTCTTGCATAAATTATATTGCACGCTTTTTGCACGGTACAGTTCGTTTTGTGAACGGTACGTTTTGCTTTGTGAACGGTATGGTTCGTTTTGTGAATGGTACGTTTCGTTTTGTGAACAGTACGATTCGTTTCTTGCACAGAATGGTATGGTTCATTTTGGAGGTGTAGTAGCACGTTTCAGGGTCTGTACATTCTTGGTATCACATTTAGGTGTTTGATAACTCCCTCAACATTTTTCAATACTTTAAATTGTTGAATATTTCTATAGATGCATTGGAGAAACGCATGTTAATTCTGATGGTATTCGGACTTCACACTTGTCGAACCACATTATTTTTCAATCTGTGTCTTTATTACCTAAAGAACTGGCTCACTTTACTTTTAATTTCTACCCACCAGCATAATTTATTATTATTGTTATTAAAAACTATTTGGTCAACTAGGTTTAAAAATCTTAATAAAGATATTTTTGTTTGTAGATATATATTTCTTAATTTTTTATGCTGCAAGCTGATGTGTCCTGGCTAAGTTCTACTTTAATTTATTAAACATGTTAAAGTAAACAATTGTAGCTTATATAGATATCACTAATGTGGCTTATTTCACACATTTTTACATATTAGTAGTACATTGCACAGGTACAATTCTAACGATGGATGTGGAAAAAACGTGTGTAAAAGTATTGATTCAATTTCTCACGTAGAATAAATCATTTTATAGAAATTTGACAGATGATACAGTTTCAGTAATGAAGTAACAGGAAATTGAATTTCCAAGCAGAACAGATTTTAAACTTAAACAGAAATAAACTGATCTATTGTGGGTTTTTGGGTCCTATTCATTTACCCATTTACCCTTAAAATCTAAATTAAAAAAAAAAATCTTTCCTGTTTTCTTCCTTTTAATCATTCTCTTTCTTTCTTGTCTTTTGCTCTCTGAGACAATTTACTTCCATAATTTTATATATATAAAATTATATTTGCATGATGATAGCGTTTTAAAGTTAATGTGATAAGCAATGGCTGAACTTCTTATTTTGCAAATCATTATATGTATAGCAGAAAAATATGTCTCTCAATCTCCATACTTCATTTAAAGTCAGCTGAATAATGGGTTTATCTCCGAAGTAATTTGGACAGATTTATATTGGTATTTAATGAAAAATCAAATGATTTACATGTTTTTTTCAGAACTAATATGGCTAGAAGTAATGTTATTCAATCAAATGTCAGCTGATTCATGTATCATTCTTGCATTAAATAAATGGAGCTGTTGATATACAATGGCCTTCTCTGATCTGGTTTTGACAGGTGGTGAACCTTCACTGGTGGCCATTGTTCCGAGACTGTGCGTTCTACGCGCTGAGTGTGGGAGCTCTGGCCGTAGTCATCCTGGACGAGAATGTGTACTGGTAAGATGTATAAAAATCAAGGGACTGAAAGTACTGACAGGCATTGGTATTGGTATTGTTATAGATTATGCTATGCCTTTTTCATGAGGTCACAATGATTACCGCACGTGCTTATCGTTTGACGGTTGCATTATTGCAAACCTAAAAACACAGTTACGTTAATAATTCTGAACAATTTGCCTTTCTCAAACGTAAATATAAGTAATAAACAGCAATGTTAAAAAGTTCACCAGGATATGAACTTGGTTGGTACGTGATCAAATCTTCTGAGAAGCCCTTCAGGCTTCACAGGATTTGATCACGTGACCAACCAAATTCATATCCAAGTTCATTAGTACGTGATCAGATCTTCTGAGAAGCCTTTCGGGCTTGACAGGATTTGATCACTTGACCAACCAAGTTCATATCCCCGTGAACTTTTTAACTTGCTGTTTATTTCTTAAATGTCATATACTCCTGATAGAAGAAACATACTTTTTCCTCCACAGATATGAAGCTACTAGGAGCACTGTCTATTAATTAAGAGAATATCGAACAGTCAACAGATGACTGGGGAAAAACTGTATCTTGCAAAAGGAAATTGTTTCTTCTAATGAACAATACATTATCTTTTATTTCTAGTTTACCACCTTTGGTTTTCAAAGAATTTATGAAAAGGAGGCGTTTGTAACATCTATATTTCAATTTTTACGATATATGTCATAATAGGTGTAAATCTCAGAAGATGGTAATGGAAATAAGTACTTTTTTTGTCAAAGTATTTATTTAGTGGTACATACATGTACTATATTGCTTTAAAAAAATCCCTTATTACCCTTATTACTAGATATTTGGATGTAGATTGAAAATGGTCTACACCATTGGTCTAAATCAGACGAGTAAGTAAATACATGTGACAATTCTGTTCAGTTTTAGTGATTTAATCCCCAGCTGTGTATCTGTACAGAGTTTTTTTTATTGCTGCTGTAAATTTTGTTATGCCAAAGAAGCTTTCTTGTTTGATTGACCACATCAACATTTATTGCTAAGAGGTTTATAGACAGCAGATAAGAGATTGAAGCTAACAATTGGGAGTACTTAATCACACACTGCAGTGACAGCTGCTTCAGGGCTCCAGTGTGTTTGTTTTTAAATTTGTGTGTTTGGGTTTTTAAAAAAATTATTTCGCAACTTGCTTAAACCAGTTGCTATGTCCATTAATTTGTGAGTCTGTGAAACATTATGCCAGCTAATCAGTACTATGGGAACAGGTACTAAAATGGACATCTAATTATGTCCAAATGCCTATTACACCATGGAATCTTTTATTTTGAATGGTAGATAATTCATGGACATGAAATGATTTAAATTACAGTGTCACATTCAAATTGACAAGAAGATTTTCTTGACTTTTTTTTTTATTGTTTACACAAAGTGATCAATGTTTTTTTAGGACATGCCTAATGATTTACAGGAATAATAAGTTGTTTAAATAAAATACAAGACAGTTAACATGAAATGCTTAATAGCTTACACAAGTCACAAAGGGTTATATGACATGTTCATGGTTTAAAAAAAATGGTAAATGCATGCTTCACATTAAGGGACTATACTTGAAATTGCTAATTGAAATGGATCTTTATGAAAATGCTAAATTGTTTACATGAAATGTGAACCATATCAAAAGACAAGAGAAAGCTAGTAAAAACAAACTTTAAGTACTTTTATTACTTTGATTTCTTTTCACTAGGTATGAAGCGCTAGGCCTGCTCTTGCTCTATCTGGGTTACATAGTCCTGATGTACTTTAACTCCAATCTAGAGGAATGGATTGTCCCAAAGTTCAAACACTGCTGTAAACCACACCATAGGCCAAACAAGCGCGGCTCTGAGACTGTGGTCCTGTACGAGAAGCTGAGGACCTCAGGGGACCTCAATGGGAAGGTGTCCAAGATGGAGAATGGAGGGGGTCAGTACAGCAGGTTACTTAGGCTTGGAGGAATGGGGGGAAACAATTTATATGAATTATTTGTACCTGGGAAAGTCAGGAGTATAAAATAAATTGTAGTACTGAAATTACAGAACTTGATAGATAAAGTAACATAAAAGCTAGCTTTGGTTGTGGAAATTGGGAAATAAAGGAAGGGTTGGTGGGGAAGGGGGGTTAGATGTTTGGATAAGATTAAAGAATATTTTTGAAATTATATCTAATGTATTTCTATAAGGAAAATTGGTTAGGAATGTTTTTGAATAAGGGAAAAAATTCTAATTTTTGTGTCATTAATGGAAAGTAAGAGAGTTTACATTTGAAATTTACATTCATAATTGTAGATAAATTTGATGGAGTACAGATTTCATCCCCGGACTCTGATTACAACTCGGAGGATGATTCCACTGAGAGCGAGCCGATGTACAAGGAGATAGGTCAGTCCTAGTTAGAGCACAAAGGATTCTGTCAGTGTGCTTTGTGGACTACCCTTATCTTGAGATTGAAAATATAGTTGCTTTTGCAGATATTTGTCTTTTATTTTACATTTAATACTTTTCAGATTAAAAAAAAAAGAAATAATTCAAAGTCACTAGTGAATGTGTGTCAACTTCTCATGTATGATATGTATGAAGAATATAAACACTGGAGAGCATGCAAATTTAACTGAAAACAAAATTTTCAAATGTATATATTACATGTGTAACATGTAATTCATTTGAGAATTTTCACATGAATACTCTCTATGAGGACATTTGTCTGATTCTCTTTAGGCCCATCCTCAACGGAGGAGCCCCATTCTGTGTTTGAGATGCCGTCCAGTGCTATAGGACGCAGTGTATTTGTGGTGTCTGTTCCCATCAAGGTCCTCCTGTACCTGACAGTGCCCGACTGTCGCCGCGCGCGGTGGAGAAAGTGGGTCATCATGACCTTCATCCTATCCCTAGTCTGGCTCTCTCTCTTCTCCTACCTCATGGTGTGGATGATCACCATTATAGGTAAGGACATCTCTCTCTCTCTCTCTCTCTCAGAAATTCCAGCAACCCTGTACATTGTTTATTTATATATGCATATACTTTGTGAGTGACCTGGGTCTGGAGTGATGATTGATTCTCATCCCTAGAATTTCAAGAAAAATCAGAATTAACATACTCTCTTAGTAGCATGCTAATTTATTTTTATTGCACAGGAATCTTCAAATTAACATCCGATTATAATCTAAAATGTTAAAAGATGGATTGTGTTCTAAATTTTAGGCTACACGTTACATATACCCGACACCATCATGGCCCTGACCTTTGTTGCCTTTGGGGTCAGTCTACCAGACGTGATATCCAGTCTCATAGTCGTCAGAGAAGGTAATGACCAATATTAGGTCAGATATCTACAAAATATATTACAGTATGCACAACTAAGTAACTGGAAATGTCTTTTTTCAATGTACTTGCACCATTGAATTTTGTTCAAATTATTTTTCCTTGATTTTACTGTTATATTGTATGAAGTCAAGGATAAAGCTATGAGTTTACAAGGAAAATAAATTAGATATGAAAGTTTAAAGAACAGTTATATGAACAGTAAATACATATATAAAAAAATAAATGCTCTTGCATCTCTATTCATATAGAATATACATGTTTGCCTGACAGTTCAGTGCCTATCACCAATAAAAAAAAATAAAATGTAATACTTTGATAATGATGATGTTTTATAATTAAACATCATGAAAATGATCTAGCTAATGTGTATTGGGCCTGTTGTCAAGAAGTATTTTTGATTACAACAACAGGTCTCGGTGATATGGCGGTGTCCAATGCAGTTGGGAGCAATGTGTTTGACATCCTGATCTGTCTGGGCCTTCCCTGGCTCCTGAAGTGTGGCCTCGGGGGCTTCAAAGTACCTGTGCAGGTGTACAGTGAAGGTGAGGGTTAATGGTGTCTGTGAGAGGTAGTTTGTCACTTTCATGAAAGTTGTGTATAAATATATACATATCAATGTCTCAGATTTCCTGTTTCATAGGAAAATATCCATGATTAGATTTTTTTTATGTGTGAAATTTTTTTTAGAGAGTTTATTGCTTTATGTGAAGCTTTACTCAGAATCAAACAAGGTCAGCTTTATCTACACATGCTAGAATTCTTTATATTTTTCAGTTATACCTTAAATAAAACGTGTCGAGTGTCCTTAGAAAAATATTACATACAGTTATCTTCCTTTATACATTTGAATGTAAAGCCCAAAGTCTTTACTAGGTAACACATGTTTATGTACAGTCCCTGAAACGTTCTACTTTCCCATTTTTCTGTGTGTTCACCTTGCACTAACAGTGCGCTCACAGCGTGTTCACCGTGCGTTCACTTGCGCTCTCCGCTCCATTCGCACTCACCGTTCACAAAGCGCTCACCGTGCGTTCACAAAGCGTTCACCTTGCGCTCACCGTTCAATCAACGTTCACTTATCGTTCAGTCAGATAATATTATATTTAGGCTGATAACAATACATACATGTAGTTTATTTGTTATTTTTTCCTGATTACCGACGAAACACAATGTAAGAATAACTCCCGAGGCTCTTGGAATAAATCGTTCATCTTGCATTCACATATCGTTCACTGTGCGTTCATCGTTCACTTTGCGGTCATGTTTGCTCTCAGTTTGCACTCTGCTTTTGCTCACCGTTAACCGTTCATAAGTGGTCACCAAATTCCGTTCAGCTTGCGCTCACCGTTCGCTCAGAGTGCGCTCACCTTTCGCTCACCGTTCAAGTGGGAAAGTAGAGCGTATCAGGGACTGTACATATATACTGAAGAACAATGTTCTTAGCTTCTAATAAATATGCTTTCTTTTAGCCAGTCTCGTGACATTGATCAGTGTTTTAACTGTATCCCTATGTTTATGTTTCCGGTTTTTCAGGTCTTTTATATTCCACTCTAACCTTACTGTTGACCGTCGTCTTTCTCCTCGCCTCCACCCACATCAACGGATGGAGACTGACCAAGCGTTATGGCATCGCCCTGATGATCGTTTATGTCATTTTTAACATCCTCGCATCCCTATATGAGCTCAATGTGTTTGGTTACGTGCATCCCAAAGAATGTCCAAGAAGTGATTAACGAAAAAAATTGTCTATTTAAATGTGGAGTTTTCTTTTTCTCTCAAAACAGAAAATCAAGACAAGTCACTGTGATCTGAACTGTTTACACATATTTACCTTTTTTTAAAGTGAGAGTTACTGTAGCTCTATATATCCTAGTTTACATACAAAAACATGCCAATGATTTATTTTTGGAATTGTTTAAGAAAGGTGATTTAAGATTTATTTGGAGTTTTTGTTTTTTTGTGGGGTTTTTTTTGACTTACCAAAAGTTATATTTTTAAATTAAGGGTCATCTTATGTATATTTATATTTTGATGTGTTTTATATAAATGAAATCTCAACTATTTTTGTCCAAATGATGTATTATATTTTTATATTACTTTGTTCAAGTTATATTAAATTTATTTGCAAAGACATTATGTAATGCTGAAAAATATGCTGGAAAGCAAAAATTTGTACATATTTTTTTCTGTAAAGATATTCCAGTTTATGATGAAAAAGGGGACCAACAGTGGGTTTTCTATTTGCTCCAAAACCATAAACTCAATATAGTAAAAGTTTGAAATCATTAGAGCGTTTGTAATACATGCAATACCAGATGAAATTTGTTGCTGTGTGATAGCGTGCCTCCATAATAAATATTGGGGTAACTGTTTAAAATCCATGACTCATAGAGAAGTCCGTAACATATTTTTCTGACTTAAGTCTGTATTAAGTTTTTTTGTCTTAAGATCAAACCCCTGGATCATACAGCAGTTCAAATTCTAATGTGATTCAACAATAAAATCTTCATTTAATAAGTTTTGCCATAAATCTACAACTGCATGCTTTATAACCCATCCAGGGGCCTGGAGTAATGTCATCAAAGTTTATTTTTGAGAATAAAGATTTCAGATTCTCTTCTTCATACAAGTATGTCCCTTTGATTGAAGGTCAGGGACATTTCTATGTTATGCAAGTCTGTTCCTTAGCAGTAATGTCAAGGTCAGAGGTTAATGTTAGTGAAGGGTCAAGGTCACTGATAGAAGTCAAATTTGTGTTCCATTGGGACTTGATCACTTTGGAGAAATATGGTTGCACTAACACATCTCGTTTTTGTTTTGTTTTTTTGAAAATGTCCGATTTTAGAGGGTTTTGTTGTTGTTTTTTTTTTTTTATCATTTCATGATTTATGTAATTTTGCATTGAATTATTAATATCTGTGGTATAAAATGTTTTTAAATATATATATGATATATTTTTGATTATGATATAATTATCGTTATGTAAGACACAATTAAATGATGCGTGAATACTGTGATCACTTAAACGATATTTTAAACGAAAATATTTTTACATTCATAATGTATGTCATTTAAAAAATTTGTGTTCATTTTTGCCTATACATGTATTGATATATTTTACATTTTTTTCTGGAAAAAAAATCATACTTATGTGTTAAATAGGAAACTAAGTTGCAAAATTGAATTGGTAGGTTATATGTTTGATATTTTTTCCTTCCAAAGAAAAAATGTTAATGGGATCAGAAATATCTTCTCTTTTTTTTTTTTTCAAATTATAGACATTTACATGTATATGTGATACACATCTGACGAAATAAAAATCTTTAATATGAAATCTTTCTATTATCCCCTCAGCAAACAAAGTTTGGGGGGGGGGGGTATAAATAGGAATCATCTTGCCTGTCTGTCTTTTTGTCTGACTGTGCAATCATGTCCGATCTAAGTCTTTCTTATGGAGAAACTTTGGAAGTTCTTACTTAACACAAAAATTGCTTATGACCTGGGGGTGTCTCGCGATTTTTACCCAAGGTCATTTTTGCAAGTTCAGGGCACTGGAAAAAACAGTTCATAATTTGTTTCTGCTATATACCTTTCTTATTGAGAAACATTTGAAGTTCCTACTTCACATAAAGATTGCTTATGACCTGAGGATGTATCATGATCTTGATCCAAGGTCATTTGGGCAAGTTCAAGGTCATTGTAAAAAAAAATGCATGATTTCTCTCTAGGCTATATCTTGTAATGGAAAATTAGAAGTGAAACTTAACACAAAGATTGCCTGGGACCTGAAAATATGTCCTGACCTTGAGCTTTGGTCATTTGTGCAAGTTCAAGGTCACTGGAAGAAAAATGGTGTACCCATTACATTCCACTAGACAAATAGTTGAGCTATTATATTTTCCGAGCGGGGGGGGGGGGTCATTTGTGAGCTTGCTCACAGTACCTCTAGTTTCATTTTGCGATATGCATCTCATCAAGATTATTTATCTCAATTTAGAACTTGCTAATGTTTCAATTAGCCACAAATTCAGAGAGAGAGAGAGAGAGATAAGTGCGGAAAAATTGGCTTTTAAATTGAAGAAGAATTTGAAATAAGTTGTATAAGAAAAATACCCTCTCATGGCAGTTAACGGTATGCATGTATACGTACATTAGATATCCATGTAATGGTTTTACGTTTCAAGGTCAATAAAAATTTATTTTAAAAAAAGGCCTCGCATTTAAAATACGGGAGAAAAATCGTTTTGCAGCTGACCGGAACACTGGAATAAATAATTATACATCTATTTATGTATGAATTTAATATTCCGAGGAATAGAATACTGTAACGACGGATTCTAACTCGATTTGAGGAGGCCAGGTGGTCAACAAATTAACCAACAGATCTCAATATAATATGTTTGGCCAAAACTATCATTTTGTAAAGAAAAAATCCAAATATTTTAATAGCTTTAAAATTTCAAAATTTTCCTATATATATATATATATATATATCTTAGTTTATACAAAGATTTTCGTCTAATGGAGGTAAATATAGCCTAAAGTCCAGCCCTCTTAAAATGTTGAAACAGTTCTTCGGCGGAATTAGTAATATTCATCTTTAATTAAAGTTAAACAAAAAAGCAACGTTTTTAATATTTAATAATATTACTTACAAGTATAGTGTAAGAGACGTTGCATTCAATTCTAAAAAGAGTTTCGGATTTGCGACTGCTTAGTGTAACACATAAAAACGGCAACGATAAACATGTACCAAGACAAACCCAAAGGTTACCAAGTTTAAACTTCTACGAAAGCACAGCAGAAATTTAGTACATGTATATTAAAACTTTTACAAGTGATATAATTATTTTGATTTATCATACATACCAGATTGTCCAAAGGCAAGGTCAAAGTTACACAAGACGGACACAGTAAAACTGACTGACACACAGACAGACGGACATGAAGATCCCAATATGCAGAGTAATAACACAATTAAATAACAAAGGATATGTTTCGTGACGTAAGTTATTTATTGAAAGTGTAAACAATTCTCATAAAGACAAATTGAGTTCTCAGGTGCGTGATACGAAACAACAGACGACAATTATTTGAGATTTTCTTTGTTTTTTTCTGCAAAATAAAAATAAATTATAACGATATGATAACCATCATATCTAATGTATGAATTTTAAAATTCTTAGAATTCTATTCATCAGCCTGAGAACTTCTGTATTTTTACTTATTTTTGAATAATTAAGTTACTTTATCAATTATTATAACTATTTTAATAGAGATAATATATTAATTTTGAATGGTTTATGTGATATTCAGCAAACAAGGTGAAATGAACATACCTTTACAAAGTGCTGCGTCATTTATTGATTCAAGATGAACGCCAAAGCTGCAGTTAGTGACGTCATTACGACAATCATTGACGCAACGCCCATACCTTAGAAAAATAAATTACAGCCAGTTATGAAAACAAGCAAGTTCAGATCAAGTTAATCTAATAATTCAACATTTTTCAAATCATTCATTTGCACAGAACATGTTTTCCTTCACGTTACGAACTCTTTTAAGACTTTCTTAGCCATCGGTATTCATGTTTCTTTTTGCATGGCCATGCTCTAACGTAAAGATAAATGACTTCTGATGTTGAGTTTTACTTAAAGATCGGGTGTTTTTTTTTTATTTTAACTAATTTTACAAAATTAAAAAAAAATCTGCGCATATGCGACTAAAAACGATAAACAATTAAGGGCATAGGACGGGGATGTTCATTCGCCAATAATTGCACTTTAAAAAAACTTTGAATTGGATATACTTCACTAGTTTTCCGTACGCTTATTATTCTACTTTGTGTATTTTTTAACCCATTATAAATATAATTCGTTTGAGTCAATAAAAGTTTAGTACATTTTTGTTTTGAAATGCTAAAGATTACATTTACTACTCGAGAAGTTTTTAATTGAATGTGATTCTGTATTTATTCTCAATACACAACAATATCAAATCGGCGTATTGCATTGACTCAAGCAAATTCGCACGAAAAAAGTTCTTAAAAATTTATCGTATGATTTTGGGTACATTTTTTTAAAAAAGAAATATGTCCTTTACCTGCTCCGTTTTGCAGCAGACACTGAGCTACATTGGTACATCCGGCGTACGTGTCTGTTTCGTCACTTCCGTCGTCACAGTCGGATGAGCAGTCACACTTGTATGTTTCTTGTATACACGTCATTCCGCCGGACTGACAGGTGAAGTAACCGGTTGGACATTGCTACAACAAAAACATACATTGAAAACCAACTTCAGGATAGGTAAATATACCAGCTTAAGCTGCTTTTATTTTAAGAATTTTGTCTGAAACATTTTGATAAATTTATTTTTTGAAATTGAATCAATTTTTGAAAGTGTAATAAATGGTCAGTTTAATGAGTTATCAAATATACATGTATTTAAACAAAAATAAATTCATTAAATTTAATTACGTGAAAGAATGATATGAATAGTGGACTATATATCAGTATGAAGAAGTTTTATCTTTTACCTGCTGGTATTGACCGGCCGCTACTGTTGGGCAGGCGTCAGTGTTACAGTCACCATAGTCACCAGAAGTACCGGGACAGTCCTGTCCGCCATTAGCCGGGGCCGGGTTGTCGCAAATCCTGGTCCTTGACCTTTGACCTCCACCACACGTGACACTACAGGTTCCCCACTGACCCCAGGAGCCCCAAGAACCGTCAACTACAGGGAAGAGGTAAATTTTGATGCATAAACTTTAAAATTGGTGTTGACAGGTAATTCATTTTATTTATTGAAATAGAGACACGCTGATTTACACTCATACATACTTACTGATTCAGTCTTCTTACTTATCACTGACACTAACTGATACAGACTTGTTACATGTACATACTAATTGATATAGACTTGCTATATACATGTAGTACTTACTGATACTTACTGATACAGACTTAATACATACTGATACTGATACAGACTTGTTACATACTGATATTTACTGATACAGACTTGTTACATACTGATATTTACTAATACAGACTTGTTACTTACTAACTTTTACTGATACACACTTGTTACATACTAACTATTTCTGATACAGACTTGTTACATACTCACTGATACATGTTGATTTAGTCCTCTAACTTATCACTGACACTAACTGATATAGACTTGTTACATACTGATACTTACTGATAAAGACTTGTTACATACTGATACTTACTGATAAAGACTTGTTACATACTGATACTTACTGATACAGACTTGTTACATACTGATATTGACTGATACAGACTTGTTACACACTGCAACTTTCTGATACTGACTTGTTACACACTGATACTTACTGATACAGACTTGTTACAAACTAAAACTTACTGATACAGACTTGTTACAAACTTACTGATACAGACTTGTTACATACTAAAACTTACTGATACAGAATTGTTACAAACTGATTCTTACTGATACAGACTTGGGTGTTGCAGTCCTGTGTACTGTTATTTACGTCCACACAGTCGGCGCCGCCGTACTGAGGGGCAGGGTTGGTGCACGTCCTGAATCGGTCCTGAGTGCCCCCGCCACATGTTACTGTACACGACCCCCAGGATCCCCAGGACGCCCACAGACCGTCAACTACAGACAGAACCACGCCTCAAAATACTGTCCATTATAATGTATAGAAATAATGACTTTGTCATGTATCAAAATGCTGGCTTTTATTATGACTGTATAAAAATTCTGCGTATTATCAGGCATGTTTCATTTAATATTATTGTGTACGAGAATGCATCTTTGACTAATTTACTTTTTTCAAAACAAATTGCAATCCTCTTACTCTAACTACTTTCATATGGTTATGTGGTACGTTAACCAAGCTTTACATTTACGCTTTATATTGTTTTAGCGCCAAAGCAGCTTCAAGAATTTTCCCCAAAAATCATATGCAATGTGAAACAAAACCCAATTCCATAAAAGACTTTGATAAGTACATGTACTTATCAAGGCTTTAACTAAAAACATTAGTGATTTGACAATTTTAAAAAAAAATTATTAGGCGCGTGTCGTCTTTAAACATGAATCCAAGTACATGTAGTCGCAAATGTTCTTAACCTCCAGCAAGATTGCGTCTGGTCAATTTATTACACTTAACTTATAGTGACGAAAAAACTCAGATAATCAACAAAGTAAATGCTTTGCTCCTATTTACTCTATCAGTACTTTGACTTCTTACTTGGGCAAGGATTGGTGTTACAGGACTGTGAACTGGTGGTGGCGCCGGAACAATCAGCTCCACCATATTGAGGGGCGGGGTTTGTGCACGTGCGAGTCCTCTGCTGGGTCCCGCCTCCACAAGTCACGGTACATGTATCGTAACTGCCCCAGCTTGCCCAGTTACCGTCAACTAATTTTAAATATATAATCTGTATCATTTTAATATTTACAAAAAAAACCTTCAGTAATTGAAGTTTTCTATTTGTACTTACATTGTTTTATTGAGTAAAAATATTTCATAATTTTAAGGAAAGTGCCCAACTCTCATAGCCTAATGCTTATTATATTGATTTTTTCGCAGAGATCAAGTTCTTTACACATCAAAGATAAAATCTATTTCAATAAAAAAAAATAGCAAAAAAAAAAAAAAAAAATTGCCAAAGGTCTACAAATGTTCAGCACAATACATTAAGTAGAAATAAAAGAAATTAGGGATTTTTGTCACGTGGTCAATATCATGACCCCCCTCCAAATATTACTTACTTGGACAGGCATTAGTGTTACAGGCCTGGGACTCGGTAGAAGATCCGGGACAGTTGTCTCCTCCCCACTGAGGGGCGGGGTTTGTACATGTCCTTGACCTCGTCTGAGTACCACCCCCGCAGGTTTTGGAGCATGCGCCGTATGAACCGAATCCCGCCCATCCACCATTAATTGGTGGTGCTAATGAAAACAAATTTGATTAATGTTAGAATATTTAAAATAAGACTTTTTTTTTAACCCAAAGAATGCTATTGTCGGATGTATAAGGGATAACAATTGTTGATGCCCAATCTATCCAGCTTTTCTATATTCATAAATTCACTTTTGAGTACTGCAACAAGTAGTTCTCCAGTTTCCGGAACTGCTTTAATTTTGCACATATCTCTACATGCTTTCATTGAACATGACAACCTCTACACCATCGCTTTCAAAAATTAAATTTTAATATATTTTGATCGAGATTCACTGATTCAGTATAAGATAGCAAAATGCATTAATTATCGACCACCCGTCCCCACTACAAAAATATTTTAGGACAGCTAACTTCGAAGTTGTCTTCCATTGGCCGTTGCTTGGTGCGTAGTCACGCTTTCCACGTAAATGTACTCTCGCTCTCCAGACTAGCTAAGCTTCATTTCATCAGGCAAAAGTTTAAAATAGTTTTTTTTACGGAGATTTATAATGGGAAATGTTGACATCTTTAGTACTCGGAATACCCTGCACAATTTTTCAACGTTTATCATCCGGATATTTTTATGGCATTTGCAATGCAAAATCTCCGTAGACTTTTTATTGAAACCTGACAAGCTAGAGGTTTCAAAGGGGAAATCATATTATTGAATGAAAATCGTTTGAACCCTGGGGTGTTTATGATCATCGTATAATTAAGCAAAATGTAATGTGTGAGGATAACTTGGGATAAAATATAGTTAATACAACGGCTGCACCTGTATCCTACGCTGGCTTGATATATGATATCAATTGGTATGATTTGACTTACTGTTCTTTTCGCACACGAACTGAAGAGTTCCAAGACAATTCCCATCATTCCATGTTCCGTCGCTAGCGTACATCACGGTGCAATCTTCGTCCCCAGAGTTGTTTGGTTCGCCTATAATGGTCAAACATGTTTACAAGCTCTCTATCAAAGCATTTCGGTCATGTCAGTAGCACCGGTAATCGGAGGGCCAGTTTTAATAAAAATGCATAAACTATTAAGATTCTGCAAAACGAAACCAAAAAAAATTTTAATTGAAAAAAATTGTTTTTAGTTCTGTAGATTTTTTTGACACGTAGAGATGTCCAAATAACCTTGCTCGATATTCTCATACATGTACACCATAACTCTCAGTTTCTGCGGTATTTAAGCCCGCAATGGATCGGTTCCTACTGTACGGAATTGCCATCTCCAAACAACTTAGTCACTGTCTCTATGATTACAATGCAGCTCAATAGTGTTAATCAAATCTCTCAACAGAGGGCGTATTACGCTCCGTGTTAATTTAGCCCGGTTCCTGAGGCCTTCCGATTGTGCAAGCACAGAATCGGAAGGCCTCGGAAACCGGGCTACGTGTTAATTACACTTCAGGAGCGTGCCCTCTGGTGAGATATTTAGTTTTATAGCGGAAGCATCTTTTGTTTATATAATTCCTCCGACGTATAATCCTTCGAATGAAAACTAAATAGTGGTGCCAATTAAGGCGTCCATTTACCAGACTTCCAGTTGGTGTAGCTCCAGGTGAACACTCCCCCGGACCACGCCCATGATCCCTCGGCGGGTCCGTCAAACCCTCCCATCCATACGCTGTTTCCCTGAAGCAAACCTGTAAACACAAATCCTCACAGTTACCTAACTTGTTACTTATAAAAATGGATACTGCATTGTAATGAGTCTAGAATGGAATTTTGAACTTTTATATTTAGAATCATCTTTGAGCAAAGATAGACGACGTACTTGTATTTAGATTTCTATAGCTTAGTGAATAATAGAATATACATGGAATCGAACACGCGTGTTTCAACATAGTAAAGATGATATACAATGGAAGAATATTAATTTATCCCTCTTAATTAATTTGTAGTCCAAACAATTTATATTTTAATAATTAAATGATTGTATAAATTCGTGTAAACGTATATATAGTTACTTGTATTTGATAAACACCATAAAACGTTGTTGA
>WFKH01010211.1:48804877-48818123 GCA_016163765.1 Magallana hongkongensis | reverse complement strand
GCTTGGATGTAAGTATATAAAAATTCATAACACTTTTTGAGATTCCTCTGACTCAACCCCTGCTGTATATTTTAGATGGAGTGTGTGTCTTTCCCACACGATATGCAGCAGTATGTAATAGAGAGGGTTAGAGCCAAAGGAATATAGAAATAATTTTATAGAGATGTTTTTATTGCGTTTTTTTTTTTGTCTTAGAATTGACAATACACATGTACATTTACTATATTTTGTCTAAATTTTAATACAGGTTTATGGGTAGAATACCATTGATGCCTACAGGTCATAATAATTCTCAAAGTGAAGTTGGTCGTCAAAATATTAATAGACTTATGCAATATTCAAAAGGGTTGGAACATTTTCCTGTGCGAAGAATGTGGCAATTCCATTTACAACTACAAAAATTGACAATAGACCAAGTAAGTGATATTGTAAACTATCATTATTAGATGAAATTATGAACAATGTCAATAGCTCAATGGCAAAACTTGATCATATTGTTACTGTGTAACCATATTTATAACTGCTGTAAATATGGTATATTTCAGTTAGAAGGTTCATCTTCAACATATAAAGGAGGAGGATTAACTTCACTTCTGGTGTTTCCATTATTCCAGGAACAAAGAATTCAAAGCTTGGTTTCAATGGTTTGAAGAGCTTTAGCCTAGTGCTCTTGAGATGTGGAAACCTGTTTCTTCAATGCTTCACTGAGACATTACCTTCCTCCTATTTGTATTCATTGTGAATCAGTCAAAGACTTTCTGTA
This sequence comes from Magallana hongkongensis, assembly GCA_016163765.1. NCBI lineage: Eukaryota > Metazoa > Mollusca > Bivalvia > Ostreida > Ostreidae > Magallana > Magallana hongkongensis. Next base: position 48,817,360 of record WFKH01010211.1, on the reverse strand, counting down.
TAGTAAATTTGTTCAATGTTTTGGATTTTATTATTTATCTACTTGTGATCACACAAACATGAAAGACTAACTACATCTATAAGCTTTTTGAATAAATAGTTTCTTCTCATCCTATATTTATTTAGACTTATTTTGTATACCACAATAATAAATAATACTTTACATTAAAGCCAAGCCAAAAAGGCAAAATTATCATAAAAGTCATGTTTGTAACAAACAATATTTGCATTTGAATTCAGTGAAGAAAACAAACATGTCAATCTCGATAATTAATTTAGGTTGTATATGTATTGTTGATCTAAAATAATTGAGTGCAGATATATGGAAATCATTTAATGTTTCATATTTTACATGATTATTTAACTTTATATAGATTTTTAGTCCTTTTTAGTCTCCAAATGTAAAAAATGAAAAAAAATTTAATCGCTCGCTCCACCTTTTTTATGTACCGCCTGGAAATTATGTCAAAGCAAAATAATAATATTATAATTATCAAATCGCTCGCCCGCCCCTACTTTTTTAGGTCATTTGTCCGAAGAACAAGATATTGAATTGGTGTGGCCTAAAGTATTTTTTGACCACTGAACAAATGACCTGAAGCTCTATATGGTTTAAAAAATTCATTAACTATGAAAAAAATTTGAATTCCTATTGCGAAGAACAATCAGGTGATCATATCAAACATTAACTCAGGATACTTTCTATTATTCTACATTATTTTGTTTATCCCTCAAGAAAAAAAAACCCAAAGTTGTTGATAATTACAACAAAATTTTTACTTTGGAGGAAAACACAAACTATCTTATCATGACACAGAAAAACAGAGAGAGAGAGAGAGAGAGAGAGAGAGAGAAAGAGAGAGCGAGAAAGAGAGACAGACAGACACACGGACAAAGAGAAAGAGAGGACAGACAGAGAGATTTACAGTGGGGGGTTGGCCTCCGGTCGACTTGACCAGTCCCAGATCCACTCTGTGCCAGGGTCCCTTGACTCCTGGAGTTCATTGTTTGGGCTGTGAGGACTCTTGGGGCTGAAGGTCAAAATATTTTTAAATTTTAAATTACAATTCAATAAACACTTCAAAATTTATGATTTTTATAAATTGAACACTGTCAAAGTCTTATCTAATGCAATTGCAAAAAAGATATTTATTAACTATACAGGTTTTTGAGGAATATTTAAACAAGTATTGGGTTGATTTTTTTTAAGAATTGTAAAACTTTTTGAAATTTTTATAAATCCAGTGAAATAGAGCGTTACAGACACTAATTGATATGAATAAACATGTGCTGACAGACCTGCCCTGAGCAGAGGACTCTTTGCTGTTTGCGCGGGATGGACTCCGCGATTCCTTCTGAGCCTCGATCAACAGCTTTTCCACCTCCGAATTTCCATTGTGGATAGAGTGGAGTGCTCCTGTGGAATTTCCGCTCGATTCCAGATCCACCCAAGAGTCTACAATAAACAAACAGAAAATTATCCACACATTTCATTCAGGGTTTAGGTCTATAGGCATATACATACTTTACAGGGGATTTTTTAGGCAGGACATAATTTGGCATTTTGTATGCTGAAAGAATATGTGAATTTTTGACGGAGTCCTTTTTTTCAACAGGCACAGAGAAGCTTATACATGTACTTGCAGGGGTGTAAATTCAACAATTTACAATAGGCTTACATTACATCAGCAACCTCCTAACAATAGCACTTGTTCAGTTGGCACTACACATAAGTCATTACATTTTTTTTTTCATATTTGACAGCACTAAATTGGACAGTTTTAAAAATTAATTTTAAGGAGAACAATCTCCATATAACATTGACACAATGTGTGTCACAGACAGCATATACTGCTTCACAGACTAAAAACAGCTTCACCCAACACTTAATTGATAGCATTGCCTGCTGACACACTCAATTATATGTCACAGTCAGTGATAACCAGGAAATGTGTATAAAAAAATTAATGATTGCTGCATGTATGTGCAATAAATATACGGTAACTGCTCTTTCTAAAGATGAAAAAATGCTTTTTTGTATTTAAAGTGTTCATGATTTGAATAACTGACTTCATTTTTATATTTTTTAGCTCCTACATCTAACAATATGTAACAGTTACAAATACATGCAGCGTCAGGAACATCTATTAGTACATAATTGTGTCAGGAAGACTCCAGCAAGCATACATAAGCATGCTTCAATGGTCAATTTCCTTCCTTCTTTGCATCAAGTGTGATTGGTGTTGATCAATTAATGTCTAAATGATGTCATGTAACAATTGAATATTGATTATCCTGAAAATCCTAGTGATCATTGAAAATATATGTTATTGTACAATGTACTTAAAATATATGTTATTGTACAATGTACTTAAAATATATGTTATTGTACAATGTACTTAAAATATATGTTATTGTACAATGTACTTAAAATACACTAGAAATAAAGCCTCATCAACACAAAATGCATTCAAAACTGTTTCAGGAAATTTTGGGATTTTTTCCCCATAAATCTGGACAATTATACATCTTTTAATTAAACGCAGTTCAAAAACATATGCACAAAATAAACATAATCTCATTAACTGACATCATGTTAAAGAAACTCAGCTACAAAAGATAATACACCCCCCCCCCCCCAAAAAAAAAAAAAAAAATTACCGGTACTCTGAGTCATTTTTTAAAGATCAAAAAAGCAATGGATTGCATCATGGCTCTTCAGAGTATCTCATTTATGGGTTTAATTAAGGAGGTATGAGACACCTTCATATTGTGATGTTAAGATTTTGCAATTCTTACATTTATATAATTTTATAAGAATTTTTAAAATGCATTTCACAGTCAAATACTGTAAAATTTGAAACCGTGACAAAATTCTAAATATTATGATGCTATTTCTTCAGACTGTATATCAAAATATCAACTTGAAGGTGTTCCATGCCACCTTACTATAGTTTATCTGTTGTATGTGTTGCAAAAATAATTTGCAACAAAGCAATTGAAGTCTATCATTGTTAAATCTTGAAATAAGGTGATCAGGAAAAAAAGTTGCTTTACATTTATAAATAATATCTATGTAGTAAAATGGCTAATACATGTTGGTCTAAGACTCAGACCTATGTATATTATATACAATCATGTCCCAGTACATTGAATTTTAAAGAAATTTCATTCAAGGATTGAATTTCAAAATTTAAACTTCTTACAAATTGATACACTTTTAAGGTGTCTTGATAATGACTCGTTCTTTAACTTGAAATTCTACGCTCAAAATTTGGTAAATTCAATGTTTAAATTTATGCAGGCAGTATAATTGTATAAAATGTACATGCTGATAATACAGTTTGCGTGTATGTGACACATAAAAATATGTGAAAACTTGATACCCATAGGCAACAATGAAACTGTATGTGTAAATGAACTACGAGTAACCTCTATGAAACTCGAGCCTTGCGATTCACATCCACTAAGGTTGTATGGGTAACACCAGGTATTATTTTTCATAAAAGGCTCCTGGCATTTATTCCAAGAATCTCTAAATTGGCAGGTACACGAGTTTTGTGTATCGAAAACTGTCTGAAAATTAAATATAGCCTGATGGCGAGATTTCTATTCTGACAAAACTGAAAGTTTTGGGAGGTCTGTTCTAAAACAGAAATCTTCTTACATGATGTCATGATTGATGGAAAGATTTAAGACACCTGGCACAGTTTTAAAGGAAGAGTGTTATTGTATAATTTACATGTGATAATCTAGCTCCTATTCTTTTTCAAAATTAAAACATAAATTTAATTACTGACATTGCAATAAAATACAAATTAGATCCCACTGCAGGTTCAAGTGTAAATCAGCCTTAAATATAGCTGAATAGCTTAATGTATATCAGTTGGGTCAGATTACTTAACTCCCATCCCTTCAAAACAGACAAGTACATGAGGACAGGATTTATATACATGTACAATTACACAAAAGCAAATCCTACGATTAACTAGCTTGAGTGGTCAGCCAGGTGAGTCATTAGAACCAGGTACGATAATATTAAAGGTACGTTAGAGGCCGGGTCATCAGCCACTGGCAGGGGCACGAGTCCGTATACAGACCTGAACGGTGACCTGGTTATAAACTTTCATAACTGTCCTAGCTAGTCAAAACTCCCAAGAGGCATTAAATGCCTTTAAACGACCCACATTTATGGTTAGTCTTGGACCAAATACTAATGTAAGTTCATTGCTTATTACATGTACATGTACTTGTATAGCTGTATACCTATACATTTATATGACACGGATTGACACACTCCGATATACCCATAATATATATTCACATGTACTAATATTATTATATATTGGTCTCTTAAATTTCTTTGGCCCATGATCATTGTTACAAAAAGGTTTGAATTCTGGAAAATGCATGGGCAGAACTTCAAAAAATTAAATATAAAGTTATGTTACATGAATGGAATGACCTTGACCCACTGTTTAGAATGACCTTGAACACCAAATTACGGTCAAAATTCATAGTACATTCAACATTTGACATAATTTTTTAATATAGATGAAATACTGGGATCATAATTTCTGTGGTTACAAGTAACCTTAACTAGTTGTACATGTAGTTTAAATTTGTCAGTCTGGAGTAATTTGAGATATGAAGTGTGGTTTTGTCATAAAAAGGGTTGTATTGACTTCTAGTAGCAATGTCCTTGATAAACTATATACATGTACAGTTTTGTTGCTGAGACTGCAGTTATAAGATAATACTGTCTGGAGCTAAAAGGATAATGTAAAGCAAAGATAGATTTGGGCTCAAGCCCAACAGCATATTCTTTTAAGTACTACTACGATGAACATTAGAAAATTAGCTATTTTTTTCTGGATATGTGCAATATGCTTTGAAGATACTCGATCTCCTTTCCTCCCTCTCTCTCTCTCTCTCTCTCTCTCTCTCTCTCAGTCTCTCTCTCTCTAACACACTTTTTTTTTCCAAAATGAAATTTAATTATTCATTGAATTAATGTTCCATTAATTAATTACTGTTTGTATGTACATTAAACTTCAATCAATCTGGTTAGTCCTGCTGCGTGTAATTCATTTGAATCACATACAATTTATACTAACTTCATATTTTATGGTATAATACATAATATTAATAATTATATGGCATATTCATAATTAAATTATTACGAGTGTTTATTAAATCATTTTCAAGAAACAAAAAGGACCATGTATTCAGGAAAAAAGACATGTATAGATTCTATTAGGTTTTTGGTTTTCTTATTCCCCTAAGCAAATATTAATTATAACCTTGACCTTATACATGACAACAGGGTCATGTTCTGTACAAGGTTGATTGCGATGCTTTAAGTACCGTTATATTATGATGTATGGTCATTTTGGTAACTCAAATATTCAATGGAAACACTTTGAGCTCAAGCTGTCATTAATGTCATGAAAGATATATGAGAAGAAGAGCTGTTCACCCCAATATTTAATATATTCTGAAAGATAAACAGCATAACAACTCAATTAATCCATCATTAAAATGAAGTCTTTATGAGCTTCTGTCTTTCAAAGTTGAGCAGACTTAAATTGGTTTGATCTAAATGAATTGAAATCAAGGTAAAAAAAAATTGTCTGTCCAAAAATTTTATTTTCAGGAAGAAGAAAAAAATCAAATGCATGAATCAAAATCTCCTAAACATTTTATGTAACCATGGCATTTAATCATCATTGATAATCAACACATATCCTACTACAGTCTATATAGCAAGTGTACTGCATTGAGTATATAGCTATTATATATGTGTGATGTAATCCTTCCAGAAGTGTAAAGTGGCCTTCACTCAATATTTGCCATCACTTTACATTAGCCTAGCTTACATAGAAATTCAGTCTGACTCATTGTTTTGCTCCTAAATTCATACTTTCTTATACTTGTTTCTTGATTTTTTTGTTGGGGGGGGGGGGGGTAACAAAGAATTTTCAACGAATTACAAGACTTTAATAGATATTAAATATAATTATAAGGCAGTGGACTGAGGCATGCAGTTATATATGTATACAGATTGATACGGTTGAGAAAGTGCAATTAAATTACGTACTTTTAAATTACATCTAAAGAGTCACATTGTAAGTAAAAAATAGCATTGCATAACAATTACATCAGATATATTTCATTGAATCATGCATGCAATTCTAAAAGACAATTAATTTAACATAAATAAGAACACATTTACATGATATACATGTAGTTAAGGCACTGTCAATATTGAATATCAAATATTGTACATGGATGTTGTACATATATTACATTTACACATAACAGTGATCAATAGAGAAAAATCAATTAATATATTGATTAACAGTGCTTATATTTTGTCCACTGATATATTGATATTTATCTATGAAAATTACATATGATGGACGTCGATCAGGGCTGAACAGTGATGGTCACAATGTCGTGTGTTGTGTACTCTGTTACAAACTGTTTATGCCTATTTAATAGTCTATTCAGCTATTTACACAACAGAACTGACTGTGACAGTTCAATTATATACATGTCCCTTCACAACTTTTCCATGTGTGTGGATCGAGGACATTTATAATAATATGAATTAAATTTTCTGTTTCGTATTCTGAACTTCTTGTTCAAATTTCTCTTATGCGTGTTACATCAGAGATTTCCACATCATGCACACGCTCAAATTCCAGAAATAGCTTTCTTTTACAGACGAACCCTATTTTGACAAATGGCTGCGAAAAGCCAAAACAATCGAGTAAAAAACGCGGGCACCTGTTAAAAAGCCAGTCTTAAACGTTCCTTTACTTTGTACATACCTTGAAAGTCTTCATGTTTTGACACAGAGGCCATGTCTCTGATTTTCTGGACAGTTTCGATGAAGACGCAGATCTAACTATTGTCTAGTGCTGTCACGACACTTTGTTGATATTTTGGGTTCTATTTACCTCGACGTCATCAAATAAGTCACATGACCGCAAAGCGACGCCTGTAATCATGTCAAAAAAGAACGATAACCCAATTTTTCAATATACATGTCAGAAAACTGCACAGTGTATTATAGTAGAAAAGCATTATTAGATTTTCTGCACTGATTAAAAACAGACTTAATCTCTTCAGAGATGGATCCAGCTGAACGGGGTGGGGGCCGAAATTTTTTTGTCATGGGCAGGTGGTTTGGGCCGGGGACAAAAAAAATAATTTTAAATTTTTTTTAAAAAAGCCTCCGGAAGCTCTTGAATTTTAGAGAATTAAACTGGTATTCCTATTAACGAAAAAATCAGAAGATTCGCAATTATTTTGAAGAAATATTTAGATAAAAATATAAGACATACAAAAGGATCAAAGGCATGTTCGTAAACTTACACGTACGACTTCTCAAAATTAAAAAAAAAAAAAAGAATTATAATTATATAAGAAATATGACAGGATTTTTTTGTTTAAAAATCTTGTTTTTAAATATTATTATAAAATTTGTTACAGAGTTAACTTTTAATCTGTAAATAAAGAGTTTGAAACCGGTTGGGAATTTTACAATGAAATTTTTTCTTTTAAATAGAGATTAATGCTATTTGGTACTGCCTGCAGGCAGGCAGGCAGGAGTATAAAACTATCATTTCTTGTGGGATATCGTGTTGCTTTTTTAATTTAACAACAAAAGTACAAACCGGCGCTGGATTCGCCTTTGAATCTTATTTTTGGAATATTGTTCATATAAGAAAATGTACCTCCACCTCCACCCCCCCCCCCCACCACCCTTTTAAAACCATTCCCCGGTGCCAATAAAAATGTTAAAATTTCAATTTGAATTTTACATGTACATGTATAATCATCATCTACCGATTTTCCCCCCTATTTTACAAGTTAAATTATACAAGTGTTTTCACATACATGTATACATGCATATTGTACAGGGAAGGGGGCTTTCAGCACTCGAAGTTGATCACAGTACGTGCATCTCTTACACAATGAAAAGAACTCTGCTCCTCAGTTTCATTGTGAACATTTATTTTTATTGGACAGCAGGAAAGTATTTCGCTTTATGGATATAGAGTCGAAGAAATTTCATAATCAGCATGCAGACAAATTAATTTAACAACCAATAAGTATCGACATCTAACCTCGGCTAAGACAAAGAATATCAAACATCCTTCCTTTGCATGCAGCATCAATTACTGAAACGTTATTTCAAATTACTGCAGTATTCATCTACTTCACTGCTCGTTGTATTTAAACTCCCAACCGAAAAATAAAATAATGATCAATAATTGGATAGTTTACAATCACCGTGGTAGCATGTTACTATGTATGTCATACATGTATATGCTATATCTGTATTTTCATGGAGTTAAAACAGGGTTTTTTTTCACAAGCTTTTATGAACTGTAGAGCGTGATAATGATATTTTTTATTCATCTTATTCAAAACTTTCAATGTAAAGTGTAATGTCAAAAAATGAAATGAGAGAGAGAGAGAGAGAGAGAGAGAGAGAGAGAGATGGGTGTTAAAAAATATGTCAACTTCTGTATTTTTCGCAACTTAAGATTTATGCATGACACGGAATTATGAATCTAAAAATAGAGAATGTATTAAAAAAGCATGCATGCATGAAATGCATTCATTCGACGCTGCATTATATGGAAAAGCACGTAAAAACTAGTATTATATTTTCTTCACCTGAATATATATTTTACTTGCATGTTAACATTAATGAAAACAAATATACGAACACACAACAAAAACTCGTCATATAGACAAAAATACGTTGTTTTTATTGTTAAAAATGGTTTTGTTTTATCTTTTCCTGTTAGATTTTTAACGAAATTCTCTATCCTCATGAAGGAAAAAAATGATACCGATATATATATGCACTTTACCTACCTGTAATTTGGGGGGTCGAAGTTTCAAGGCTTTTATCAGCTATAGCTGTACTGGGAATGAGTCAGTGGTCTTCTGGGCAGACAAATAAAAACTTTATAGTACGTGCATGAAATCAGGTGAGCGCGCAGTTAATTGTTTAAAATCACTATAGGAAACAAAAATTGAAGGGAACGGAAGTGACAGTAATCACGTCGGCCATGTTGTTAACTTTTGAGCTAAATTTAATTTGTAGATATTATTTTTCTATACGTTTTATCTACCAAGAACGCTGTTTTAGTGTGTGTAATGTTAGTGTCCCGTGGGAAAGATCTGTAGAGACTCCTACAATGGGCCGCAGCATACAGGATCAACAGACAGACGGACGATGGTCTCTTCTACTTCGTAAAAAAGCAAAGATTGTCATAACAGTAACATAAATTCCTTGCATTTCTACTTAAAGATATTCGCATTTTTTTGCAACAAGAAAAAGAAAATATTGCCCTCGGATCAGCGACGCATTTGTCGGCGGCTCACATAATGTTGCTTACTTGCCATCCGCGAAACCCAAGTCAATATATTTTCTTAATATACTGATTATAACAAATATTCTACTTCTCGGGTAGCTAAATCATCGTATTTATCTCAAAACAGCAATAATAATTAATTGTACAATATTAGAGATCTGAACAGCATTTAAATTATTGTCGAATTCATGAAAAATCGGTTTAAGAATATTGTGGGTGGCAAGTTTTGGCAGATGTCATGACACGCTCTATTCTTGTATCCAGTGCGTAATTCAAATAAATTTTCTTTAAAAAAAAAACGGAATCAACAAAAGGAAAGAAAATCTTACAAGTTCACTATATACGATCAATGAAGCCCAGCGGCTAGCCGAAGAACAATGGAGATCCCCTGACCCAATATTACGTACAAGAATCGAGATTGTTTAGATTGGGGTTCAACGTTACGTTATTGCTTTGTCTTTCTTTTATTATATGTCATAACAGTTACTAGTGTATAGTTTCTTTTTAAAGATCTTATAATTAATCGATTTACATGTACCACCATTTGTGAAATAGTATATCAATATCCCGCCAGTATCCCGCCAGTACCAAAATAGGCCACAGTTTTAAGTCGATTAATCGTTCATATCCCGTGACTCGTTTTTCCTAACGTTTTAAACATGCTGATTTCATTTAACGTAGTACATATCGGTCCAAGTGTCGAAAAAATAACACGAGATTTACATTGTAATGTTATCCCACCCAAAAACACCTGGAAATTTAACTACGATCAAACCAGAAGGCATTTTTTCCGTCTTATTCGCTCATGTTCTTTGCAATAATGTTTTGTGCTTCATGTCTATCGATAATATACATGTACCCTTTTTTATTGCTCCGCTCAATCAAATTACGTATGTGTTAACTATTAAAATTGATTTATAGCATACTCCCACGTGGCGCAAAATGAAATGAAATGAAATTAACAGAAGATTATAATTTTCTATATTTACATTTGCAAATATGTTTCCTTATATGAACCTATAGAATAGCGAAAACGTTCAATTCTGTATGAACTTTTTCATGACGTCACAATGATCATAGCACGCGCTTATCGCTTGTCGCTTGGATTATTGTAAACATAAAATCTCGGTAATTTTAGCAGTTCTGAACGATTTGTCTATCTCAAACGTAAATATAAGTAATAAACAGCAATGTTAAAAAGTTCACCCGGATATGAAGTTGGTTGGTACGTTATCAAATCTACTGAGAAGCCCTTCGGGCTTCACAGGATTTGATCACGTGACCAACCAACTTCATATCCCGGTGAACTTTTTAAATTGCTGTTTATTTCTTACATATCTTCTCGACGTTTGAACTTTCTTAATAGAACGAAGACATTTATATTTCCATGCAAGGCTGATTTAGGCTGCATGGTGGTTGGTTCTAGTTGATTGGTCTTTAACTTTGATTGCACATTTATCATGCTTAGAAATATTAATTAAGAAAATGCACATCATAATTTTGAAAAATTGTATAAAAATAAAAAACACCCCCCCCCCCCCTCAAGAAAAAAGGACACGCGGAAAAGGCACGTAGCATTTTTGAAAGGGGGAAGGCAGACTTACCCGAAGCAAGAACAAAAAAACACACAAAAACTATTTCGATAAAAAGTGGCAGCACCCCCCCCCCCCCCCCCGATGCGCCTGTACATGTATATATTTACATCTACCAAGTATTATTCCCTCTATTTCTTACGAAAACTTATAGTTAATTCATATATTATAGAAACAGCCAGACTGAAATCTACACGCCCCGTTTATCGATTGGTCGAAATCTACAGCGGCTGAAACTGACAAGAAACTGACAGGACTGAAATTGACACGCCCTGTTTATCGATTGGTCGAAGCCTACAGCGACCTAAGAAAAATCACGGACTGCACGAAATAATCATGATGATGTCAGACTCAAAGTCTCACAGGAGACGATTTGGCTGTTTCTTTTAGCTAACGTACTTATGTACGTTAACAGTAATTTAATGAATTTTACTTACTTTTTATAATCAATTTAATAATTAGTCAAAAGAAAGATGTTAATATAAACAATAAAATGCTTTCTTTGATGATTTATGCGGGTTATGAAGGTAGCGATCATTGCAGAAAAAATTTACATAACCCGCTAACGCGGGTTATGTATTTTTTCTGCAATGTCGCTACCTTCATATCCCGAATGAATCATCAAAGAAAGCATTTTATTGTTTAAATATATATCGTGACTTTGTATACAGTTGTTGCCTGACGTCATGACGTCAGGCATATCTAAGGTTTGAAAGTTGCGTTCTCCGAAACAGTGCAGGCAATGGGAGCAAGCAATATCAAGATTTTTCATAAAAAAGATAAACCGATGCATGTTAAGTTTAATGTGTCAACATTTACATTCACAATTGATGAAAATGTTATATGGGCAACAGTGAGCAAGAGTTTTCAAGTAAAAGGGCTGTTCATCATGCACGTGTGTAATCTTGATTTAAAAATAGATCAGCCATATTTGAACGGTGGAAAGGGGGGGGGGGGTCATCGCAACAAGTTGTTACATATTGTCTATAACGGAACAATTACGGTAATAATTGATGTTGGATTATCAACATTAGCAAAGAATCATCAGTCTGGAATAAAACAAATATATATTCATATGTGCTGGAATATTTACTGGAGGAACTAAATCGCCGAAGCGGGGTGTGACCCGATTTTCGATCAATTGGGCGATTTCATTCATCTTGAAAAGGGTATAACTCGCGTATCTTACTAAATGTACATTAAACAATAGTCAAGTGTGTATGTAAATTCGATAGACTTCTTCTAAAACATTCGATCAAAAGAATATTCTTATCTAAGTAAAATCAAATGTCAAAAATTCATTTGACCCCCTCCCCATGCATGGATCTATGCCAGTGGATGAGTTCATTCAAACCATCGGATCGAGATCTCAGTCGTTGCGTGAATGGTAAGGCAGGACTACGCGCCCTATTATGTCTCATTCATAGTTTTTTGGGGGATCATGAGAATCACAGGCACGTAGCATCCGGGGGGGGGGGGGGGGGGGGGGGG
>WFKH01010211.1:48766521-48794250 GCA_016163765.1 Magallana hongkongensis | reverse complement strand
GGGGGGGGGGGGGGTGGACTCGGAGATTCCTTTGGGTGATGAAACTGAGATATATTGAATAACGGATGTGACATAAAGGAAATACATCAAATATCCTACCCGAGCATGTGTCAAATTAATTAACTTTTAATTAAACAACAAAATTTAGATGACATGTCATTTCTTGTTGTGCTGTCAAAAATCAACAAGATTATTATATATGATGACGAAGATAAACAAAAATTGATTTTTAAGTTTTCAAATGAATACCCTGGTAAATGGAATAACGTGGATATGATCTAGAAATTAGGGGTGGGGGATAATTATAAATGTTTTTATTATAATGCTTGCATTGAAAATAAATTGTGCTGTCTTTTCTTTACATTATGCCTGAAGCAATATTCATGTATTTTGGCCACTATGTACAGGTCGGATCAAAAATGATACCTGATTTTGTGCACAGTGCGTATATTCTCATTAGAGAATCTGATCAGAAGTGATCATGCAGGGATTGCCTTCATTCAGACTTGGCCCGTTCACTTCTTTAAAGAGAATAAATGCTTATATTGAGCTGCTCATGCACTCAATTGTTAAACCAAGACTTCACATTACAGTTAATATTAAAGCAAGACTGTGAGTGAGCTAGGTCATTTCCCCATTCTTACATCCGACAGTCTGTGTAAGCACCAACTTTTACAAGACCTAACACAGTGTTAACGAACAATTTTAATTCATCAGGAAATTCCTGCCTGAGAACATGACTTTATTTCTGTAGAGGAAGTTGTAAATAAATCAGGAATTGCAGTTCTTTAAATCAATTGATGCTGAAATATCAATATTGTTTGTTATGCTTTTTGCATGTTTAATAATGTATTTTAATGATGCATACACTTTGATTACACACATACTGACATTCTATTTAAAGGTGATATTCATGTTAATTTAATAGGCTGCAAAATATATTTTAAAAGTCTATTTATAAGAAAAAAATTGCATCAGTTCAACTGATGCGATTTTAAATTGAGTTACAACGATGAGCTATTGGCAAGCATGTGTATATCTCCTTTCTTTAACTACATGTATTTATACTGTCCTGTTTACAAACATCAAAAGATTGAGTGGAAACTTGGTAAAATGGTAGATATTCTGTAAAAAGTTTTTATTTCATCTTCATGGACAATTCTTTTGATTGATAAGTTTTCTGTCATATATCATGCATGAAGTTGACAACGTACAGGTTGAGTTTTTATTGTTGTCTGTTCCAATGTATCGTACTATAACAAATTACATGATCATTACGTACGGGTTCAGTCTGTTCTGATGAAAAACGGATTGGTAGAATATGTACTATTTTGCAGTTTTCACGACTTTCCTTGAAACAGCTAGAGCATTATCATTCTATTCATCACAAACTCATTAAAAAACCAGTTTAATTAGATGGGCTAAATATTTCCAAGAAAAGAAGTAATTTTTATATAGGTAATTCAATTATTGTCAAGGAATTAATTGATGTCCCACATACTTCCAATAAACCGTTACATATAGTATTTATTCCTGCCATTCAGAATACAGTGACCATGAACCATTTCTGACTGTTTTGACCGGAACATGCCAACCTACTCCATAAGGATAATATATTGTGCTCATTAACTTATAAGTTAGCACATGCACATATACCGGTAGTCATTTTTTAATCAGATTTTAAAAGTTCACAAGTTCAAAACAGTACCTAGGTAAAATGAAATTATTTCCTTTTAAGTGTCAGTAATTTGAAGTATTAATGCAGTTCAAAATGCTACATATTAGTTACTGGTGCATGACTGACATGTATTATAATGTTAGTAGTAATGGCTGACTTTTTCAGTGGATGATATACTATAGATATTACTGGTATTTATCCTTTTTAAACGCGGCTGTGATTGAGATTTTGTAATCTTGTAATGAAATTTTTTGTTAATACGTTGATTCTATAAATAAAGTATCAATATCATTATTACTTCAGGAAGAAAATTAACATTTAGAATTCAGTTTTTGGTGCATAAGATGTTTAGCATGTTTAGATTTCCTTCACAGTTAACTTTTGTTTTCATGAGCAACACAATATGGTCACAAAATATCGTAATAAGATTTTTTGACACGAGGTTATGCAATTTCCAGGAAGCAGAATGGATGGGTTTTGAAGGATGTTATAAAAGGAGCAATTTACATGATTTAACTTTAAAACTGTTTTTCAATCATGTCTCAGTCATATTATCTGAGGTTGTTTTGGTGAGAGCTTCCTGTAAACTTGTAAGATGTCCCAGCATGTGTCTTGCTATTGATTTCACAACAAACTGCAGTCATAAATCTGATGTTAACATCTTAAGATGATAATGCCAAACAATGTAAAATTAATTATTGTAACATGTCGCATTCTTCTTTTTCTCTCTTCTCGGACAGACTGAGATTTTGAAAACTGAGGAGCGAATTAATGCTGACAAATTTGATCTTTTCATGGCACACTTTTTTCTGATTCTTAAAGTACTTGGAAGGTCAGATTGCTGTTTATATAACATCTCTCATTGCCAAAGCTATATGCTTTTAATAAGGATTAAGGGATTAAGAGGGATTTGATCACCTTAAAAATTTTCTGATTTATATCAGTTGTATATAGGATTCAATTTTGTAAAGGTCACTTGATTTTAATCAGAATAACAGGATGTACATGCAATAATAGCCAAGGCATGTAATTTAATTTTCAAGCA
Source organism: Magallana hongkongensis (assembly GCA_016163765.1). Lineage (NCBI taxonomy): Eukaryota > Metazoa > Mollusca > Bivalvia > Ostreida > Ostreidae > Magallana > Magallana hongkongensis. The sequence continues at coordinate 48,791,527 of WFKH01010211.1, read as the reverse complement.
CTGATATAATATATGTCATGTTTGATTAATCATTCTATTTCAAGAGTATTAAACAGATTGGACTTCTATCATATCTATAGAAACGTATCATTTTCCATTTAATGATGTTATATTGATAACATGCACATGGAAATCCTTCTGTCAGTTGTCACGGGAGATTTACATACTACTAGGATTACAGAAAGAAAAAAAAATGTGTGTATATATATATATGATATATTTACAAAAAAAAGGTAGATGTTCTGGTTTTAGTTAGTGTAGCATACAAGATGGGATAAGATTTAATATACATTTACATATTGCATCAGTTACCAAAATGTCCAGAAACAGTTTTTAAGCACTAAGCGCATGCGCTAGCGCTTATTAGGGATGCACTAAATCTCATGATCTTTTTATAAGCGCCACCTAGTGATCATGCTGACCGACCGCTCGTATTCTAAAAGTAGGAAGATCGAGGAATCCTTAAGTTTGTATTTAGATCCCACGTTTTGCAAAATAACGTAGACTTGAGGGATCAGAACAAAATGCAAACTTTCACAATGTCAGTGATATTGCCGATTACACAACTAAACATGTCAGAAGGCATTCCATGCTGTTAATATTAGACGCATGTTGTGCGCTGTGCGATGTAAACAAAGGATGGCCAGTGGTGCGGATCTCGGATCTCGGAGTGTCAAAGCTTGCGATCAGAGAAATTGCCTTGTCTTGTTGCTATATCAAAAGTTTACATAGACAATCTCTGAGACCCTCAAAGACCGACAAATATAACAACATTATATTTTTAAAATATATCTTGTCTAAGTTTGATCTATCATGATTCATGTCGTGATTTTCTCATACATTTTGTCGATTTTTAATTTCAATGACATGTAGTCATATTTTACAGTCTTAATCAGTGAAAATGTACAGTCAGTCTAGTTTTCACTCACTGATTAAGTGTATTCACAACTTGCCGTACACTGTATATATGAACAAGGTTAGCATTTTAAAAAGGTAATAAAGTCATCCAGTGGAATATTAATATTAGATCAAACGTGAATACACAATCTATAAAAATACAAGATATATAGTTATCAGAACAATAATATTATGCGGGTGTATAGTTTGCATACTTTTCTTTTATGACAGTAGGGTAGGAGACAGGCGTGCAGCGGTACAATGTATGACTGCACACCCGAGTTCTTATTAATTAGACTTTGAAAATGACATGTGGTGATAACGAAGAGTGTTCAAATTCAAAAGTCCTGAACTTTGCAAACCTCTGAAATTCATAGTCCCGTCTCAAACCACTATCAATACAATTATATCCTCTCAAATTCGAGAAATATGTAATTTATATGTGGACTCCGGGACCGTGGCTGCAGACGATACCCAGGGACAGTCTGATGCACAATTTGCCTACATTGTATTTAGAAACTGGCCAGTTTTCTTTAACACGGACTGTCTAATTTCTTCCCAGAATTCCAATGTACACAAGCGCAATTGAATTTTCATCCCAACTTATTTAGTCAGTCCGTGGGCTGACTACCGTATATACTCGCCTATAAGTATTGTTCGCCTATAAGTCGGTTGTCATTTTAGACCTGTATTATTTGGGTTTTGTTGTTGACTCTCTTATTAGTCGGGTGACTTTTTCAGGACAGCTGATATACAGATACACTCAATAAAATTACCACATTTTATCATACAAAACTGAATTTAAGAAAGTCATTATTTGATCCCATAATTGCTTCTATACTCTGTTTTTGTTTCTATCATCTATTGATCTTCCTTGTGGATAATAACTTTTGATTTTAATGCCATTAGTTTATAAGACACTCATTACAAGTTGGTAATTGTATAGTTTCAAAACTTCTGGATATTTAAAATGCTTTTGAAAATTTGATGATAGTGATTTAATCCCCTACTGACTGATTAGGTTGGTAATTAGCCCCTTAAACTGGGGTGTTGCCTTTTGTTGTTTTAGGTGAAATATGACACCTATAGCTATTATCACCTCAGATATAAATGATTGACTGTTTAAATTATGTCTAGAAATAACAATCAAATGAATATTGTTTTCTTTTAAGGAATACAGTCTCAATGCATTTATGAGTTTATCGTTAATTATTTCTCTCTTACGCAAAATTATTTTTACTATGTCTCACCTATAAGTCAGACCCCCAATTTTCTACTCCCAAAAATCCGACTTATAGGCGAGTATATACGGTAATCATGCAGTTAATATACATTACGATCTCCTCTCTTCAAATTGATTGAAATGGTATAGTCAGGGTCCCATACATATCACGCATTTTCATGAAACCTTTTTTTTTTTTACTTTCTGTTAATCATGATTTTAAAAATATTTAATTTTAACAATTGACATTGTAAAAAAATAGCAATGAGGCTGGCTTAGCGCTTTCCAGTACTTTGAGTACTTTGATTAAGTGTTTGACATTCAGATCACCTTGAATGTTGAGCAAATCATCTTGAACCATACCTTATCACTATATATGGTATTTTTTATACATTATTTTGTATCAGCTACCTTGCTGATAAAATACATTTGATATGAATCTCATTAAAAATGATAGAGATACTGTTTTATATGTAATATATGTACAAGTACTAGTGCATGTTAAATTGGGGAAGTGATTTGGAAGTGGTTGGATAAATCAAGAGACATGGTGTACCATCAGATAAAATGATCAGGAGTAGTTAACGTTTTGTGAATAAAATTATTATTTTTATCGTTATAGTTTAAATGATTGCTTGGTTGATGGACCATGTAAAAAGAAATCAATGTGTATCAGGTGTATACAGGTAGCGATACATGAATGGGACAGTAACACAACTACAATTACCTGATCTAAAGTTAATTAACATATAGATTTACTGAGAAATGTGATAAATTTTGTACAGTTGTATGTGGGTGCTGTCAGAAAAAGTCATCATATGTTGAAAAATTAATTGTTCCAATCATGCAGACACCCATGAGAGAGAGAGAGAGAGAGAGAGAGAGAGAGAATTGGCTTTTTATGAATTTATGGAGATAAACTTAATACAGATAATTGGTATAAATTATAAATTGAGGGGAGGCTGTTCTATGGAAAATCTAGTAGATTACATGCAGCCTATTGATGCTAATGACAAAATGACAGAGACACAGACACAGAAAACAGGGTGTTTTTAAAAGTTATTCAACCATTCCATATTATCTCAAGATGTGGAAAATAATTCATGTAATCAATTTTTGTTTATTTTCAGTTGGTTCTCGGAAATTGAACTCCCTTGTCAACTGTACTCCACGAGCCATCAAACAATTTCCACGAGACCTTTTCACGCAGAAACAGAGGGCAGGGGGCGCTGTTCTCTTCCACATCCTGGTTTCGGCGTACATGTTTGCAGCATTTGCCTACATATGTGAAGACTACTTTGTTCCATCTCTGGAAATTATAAGTGATGGTAAAAGAAAAATGAAAGAAATAATAAATATCTCATTTATTTATTACTTTTTTCTTACAATCAGAAAGTGTTTAAAATTACTTATTTCAAGATTGAATTTTTATTTTATTTTATCAGCAGTATGTGACCTCAAAGCGCAATTTTAAAACAACTTTTAACATAGTCAATGTTAGGGACTGATAAAAATGAACTTTTGATTTAAAAAAATAAAATTGCCCTTTAAGGTACCCCTCCCCCTTCACGCTCCCTCTTCAACCCCCCCCCCCCCCCTTCTCCCGAGGCTACACATTGTCTTGCACACTGTTGCAGAGCAGACATGTTAATTGTCAAATGACACATATTCATCAACTAACTAGCAGTGCAGTGTAATCAATAAGAATTATCTTGCAGTAATCAGTTAAATCCTCCGCTTAAAATAAGTATATCTATGAAAAACATCACTTATAGTCTAGAACATTCACCATCTCCTTTCATTATCAAGCAATATTATCAACAAGACATTCAGTACTGAGCGCCCAATTACCCCTATAATCTAACTCGTAGAGCAATTATTTCAGAAGGTAGCGGATATGTCTTATCCTGAAGATTTACACCAAAACATTTTCCCAGAGGGTCCATGGGAAATTTTGTTTCTGGTTGGTGGCTGGGGAAGGAGGGGGTTCCAGGCTATTTTTGGTAATTTAATGTCAATGTGAATTTAAAAGTTTCAATATTGCAATATTTCACCCCCACCCACCCCCTTCCCACCCCCTTCTATAGAATATGCATGACACTTAACAAAATGAATGTACTTGATTTTCCATCACAAATGATAAAAAGAAAACAGCCAAAGTTTACTGTTATCTTTCCATATTGCATTTTTTCAAACTGACATGTGCTCTCTATTGGAATGATAGAATATACAGGTAGCAGCTGTGCTGTAGGAGCTCATTCTCTTGCAGTAATCCATTCAATTTTTTGTGTTTTATATATGTATTGGCTGCATTTAGATGCTCGTTAATCAAAAGAACAATTAATCTTCATGATCTATTCATCAAACATGGGATATGTTCATCCACATGTATCTCCTATTATGGCATTCAGTAGCATTTATAATACAAGCAATCAATTTGAAACAGTCTACTGGTACCGTTAATTAAAATGAGATGTTCATAATCTGCTACCGCTTCTCAAATGTTTGAGAAGCAGTAGCAGATTCAGAACATCTAATTTTGATTAGATTGAATTTGAAAATGAATTTAAGAAAAAAGAAGATAATTGTTAATTTGCATTATTATTCCCACTCCCTTTTATACAAAAAGATTAAGACAGATTACATCTTCAATGCACGGAATATTTGATAAACGTAGGATTAAGATCTTTACATAAGAATCTCCTAATCTGAGTAGTGTATCAGTCTGTTTAAATTATTGATTTTTCATTAAATCTGCACAATTCAGGAACATACATCATTTTATATGTGTATAACTATAAATATATGTGATACGCTACATTTATTCAAGATAATTTTTAAAAAAAATAATGGTACCAGTATATAATTTTCTCCCTTTTTTCTCCTAAAAAATCATTAGTTTAATTAAATGAAGATAGATTACCAGGCCCCACCATCACCAATATTTTCAAATCACTCAACTCAGTCCTCAACTCAAATCCTTCAAAGAAAAGAACATAAATTTGAGGTCAATACTCAGACTCAGGCCGAGTATTGACTTGAGGAAAGCTGGTGACTTGGGGCCAGTATTAATAAAGTGCCTATAGTACAGCCTTGAATTTATTTAGAACAAAACATTGATTTAGGGTTTTTGTAAATTAAAAATGTGTTTTTGTGCCATTTTTTCATTAATTAGGTTCTTATTTTTTTTTGGTGGGGGGGGGGGGGGGGGGTAGTAAGCAGAAATCTGAGGAATAGTTGTTGGTGATTTTGATATTTTTATTTATTTGTAATAAGATGGCCAATTTAGTCAAGGTAAATAACCATGCAGTTAAAAATCTTCTGAATCATATACTGTAATGTGTCGTCTTCTTTTTTTTTTTGCAGCTTTTCACATCCAGCCAGATGTCGCGGGAGCCACGTTAATGGCAGCCGGAAGTTCCGCGCCTGAGTTAGCCACAGCTGTCATCGCAGTGTTTATTGCAGAGGTATTCCTGAATTCTCTTTTAGATTTATGATTTAAATAAACACAATTGAAAGCACATTGCACATTGAAAGGTTCCATAAAAAACATTCTTACATGAAGACTGAGATGATTTGCTGAAATCAATTAAAAAAAAAAAATCTTTCTGTTACATACATGTACTTAGCATTTAACATAATACATAAAAAAAAATGTATGTCATTGATCAGTTTAAGAAGTTACCATCCTTTCTTTAGGTATAGGTATTTTTATAACCCCCTATCTTTGGATACCATCTTATCCCCCCTCTTTCCTCGATTAAAAAAAAACAACTTGAAGCACAGTAGAAAAAATACAAATCATAACAGTACAAAATTGATTTAATAATTTATTAAAGTCTTGAGCCCATCCCCCATGTTAAACAAGGATAGTTACAAACACATGTCTTAATAATTAATATCCTCCTAAATGGTGGGAACATACATCTGTACATTGTGACGATCACTATGTACAGGCAGATATAGAAATCATGTATAATAGCTACCTGTATACATGCATGTATATGTAAAAGCTCAAGTTACAAAACAGAAGGTCTACAACAGGAGCGGTTGTTTGAGAGTGTCATGTGGATAAATGATCTATAAAAAAGTATCAAGTTAATGCTAGTTTTAAGGAGACATTATTTTTAAAAAATATTGCATACTACTACTTGCACCAACCAGTGTAATGTATGTCTGACTCAGTTCTGGAGTATAAACAATGTATATTCTTTTACATGGGCTGTATTTGTCTGCCAGGGCCAACACCCTGATAGAAAGGGTGGTCATGTACGTGTAATAGTGATCTAAGGGTAATACATGTACATTATCACCCAGGCTAACAGCAGAATGCCAGGGACAACCAATTTGTGATAGGCTATAAACAGAAACATCATATTCTATAAATTTATTATATGCATTTTGTAATATGATGGAAACTTGGAGGAATATAACTGACTTCACAGAAATTCATGTCCTTGTACCTCTAACTAAATTTTTTTTTTTTTATTTACCAAAGGTAATGATAAAGATTAATCTGGGACTGTAAAAATTTGCATATTTTTTTATATTGAACTGTTGATGAAATTGAGTCCAATGAATTTTGGTGTATCATTTTAATTCTCTGTAAAATTTCTGTTTCAGGATGACATTGGAATAGGAGCAGTGGTTGGCTCAGCTGTGTATAACGTGATGTTTGTCATCAGTGTGTGTGCTCTTGGTGCTGGCATGGTAAGTCTCTTTGTGTGATCTTTTTCACTAGTTTCTGTGCACTGTGTGTTATGTGTCAACAGTTTTTGTGTACTTTGAAAGACTCAAAATGTATTGATTTTTTTTCACTTTGTGTCTGTATGCACTCCTTCATGGCATAGTAAGTTGTTTTGTGATTAATTATTAATAGGGAGAAAGATAAATTTTCCTTAAGTTCTCTAAACATTTAACAATCTCATTGTCATACAATAAGGCTTTTGAATCCATACAGTGATACAGACCCTGAAATGTGCTACTACACCAGTTGCACGGTTCAGTTCGGTACGCTTTGTGAACGATACGTTTCGCTTTGTGATCGGTACGGTTCGTTTTGTGAATGGTACGTTTCGTTTTGTGAACGGCACGGTTTGCTTCTTGCACGGTACGCTTTGCTAAAAATAACTGCACACTTTGTGAACGATTTGCACGCTTTATTAATGAGGTAGGCGTGGCCTGAACGCTTTGGTTTTTCTCGATATAATTTTGTTTAGTTTTTGCCCGATTGACTTCCGCAAGCTGGTAATTACGACGAGCATTTTTTTCTTTATTTATATGATATATTACAAATGTATATATTTCAATCTAATAAGAATCAGAACTTCCATCCGTTCCCCCGTTTTTAATATGTTGCGTGAAATGTGTACTCATTGAAAACCGGGAAGCGGAGGGTAGTTTTAATTTTGATTAGTCTGTTATTCATATTTAATTTTAGATAAATGTAATTATTACAATAGATTAAAAGAACTGTGTGACTTTAATCTGATATATTTTTGTTAATTCAGCGATCTGTTGATAATTCTAACAAGCATCTTAAGTTTTTATTTCTATACATGTACTTGTACTGATTGAAGTCATTAAATATTTCAAATCCATTTAAAATTGCTATGAAAAATTGCCCCGACTTTTTCCGATATTTCTTTAGTTTCCTTTCTCGCTGTCTTGATTTTCAGCTAGTTGTTATTTTTACAAGCATCTTCCCAATTCTTTATTCATATTCTTTATTGCATACTGTTGCTGATCAAATTCCCCTGGTGAATAGACAATGTAAAAATACACGCAATTAATGATAAGATAAACAATGAATTTCAGTTTAGAATCTGGAAATTAACTCTTATAAATTTTTTTGACACAGATTTTTATTCATATATATTGATTCTATGATTTTCTACACTTGTTCGTATACACAGATCACACCTATATGTATTCCGTCATCGCTTCTCTTAACTGAAATAACATCGCATGTATAGTCAAAATATAACTATTAGTTTTCATTATTCAGTTAAACTATACATGTACATGTACCATATTTCTTACGATAAATTAGTATATACACAACTGGATACACACAGTAAGTCAAAAGCTTTTAATGGCGATATTTATCATTTTGTTGGACAAGTGTCCGCTCTTCACTGTATGCATGCGATTTAGCTGACATTTTACAAATGCTGGCTAACCTGTTTATATTTCATTTACCTTTTTACTCACATACTTGTTGTAAACATGACACGGAAAAAATACCCGGCAATCAATAAATGAATGTTAAAAGTGATAAATATATTACGAATTTATCTGGTAACAAAAAAGTACGACAGAGATTGAAAGACACTCTGATCGCCAGTACATGCGTTATAATGAAGTCGGAAGGAAATTATTGTTGAATAATTTCAAATTGGAACACTCTTTTAAATAAGAATTTAAGAAAACATGAAACTAAAACGTTTTCATTCGATAATTTTCTTCTAGCTATGTAGGAGGAGCCAAGTAGCACGCAGCGCATGGCGTGATGGACTGTTATACTTATTAAACTGATTGACAGGCAAAGCACATGGAGTCCTGAAATAAAATCCTGCTCAAAAGACCGACTATAAAAACCTAAAGCGAAACAATAGTTCAGTGATAAAACTTTAATTTAAGTATTATAATTAACATACAAGTTCTCTCTCTTTCTCTCTCTCTCTCTTTCTCTCTCTCTCTCTTTCTCTCTCTCTCTCTCTCTCTCTCTCTCTCTCTCTCCTGAGAATCACTTAATGCTATGTAAAGTGTCCAGTATGTACACATTGTTTAAAACATTTCATAAAGATAATAAAAATAGTATTACCACGAATTGTGTGAACATTAATATTTTACAATGTTTAAGAAATCGGCGATGCAAGTTTAGTCGAAAACCAAAGATTGAAATGATTAAGGTCTAAGAAAGGAAAATAAATTAAAACATTTTTGTAATGGTTTTAATAAAGATAACAGCGTTAAATTTAAGTCTGTGTTATTTAATCCCGTATAAATAAAATATAGCAAAATATTGAACTTGTCTGGTCAGCGATAATCTCCGTCCATATATTCATTGAAAGACATTTGTCAATAAGCCGTATATGGAAGTTGCACACTTATTGCACGGTACGGTACGCTTTTTTGGCCATTTTGGGGCAGGTCTTGCATAAATTATATTGCACGCTTTTTGCACGGTACAGTTCGTTTTGTGAACGGTACGTTTTGCTTTGTGAACGGTATGGTTCGTTTTGTGAATGGTACGTTTCGTCTTGTGAACAGTACGATTCGTTTCTTGCACAGAATGGTATGGTTCATTTTGGAGGTGTAGTAGCACGTTTCAGGGTCTGTACATTCTTGGTATCACATTTAGGTGTTTGATAACTCCCTCAACATTTTTCAATACTTTAAATTGTTGAATATTTCTATAGATGCATTGGAGAAACGCATGTTAATTCTGATGGTATTCGGACTTCACACTTTTCGAACCACATTATTTTTCAATCCGTGTCTTTATTACCTAAAGCAACTGGCTCACTTTACTTTTAATTTCTACCCACCAGCATAATTTATTATTATTGTTATTAAAAACTATTTGGTCAACTAGGTTTAAAAATCTTAATAAAGATATTTTTGTTTGTAGATATATATTTCTTAATTTTTTATGCTGCAAGCTGATGTGTCCTGGCTAAGTTCTACTTTAATTTATTAAACATGTTAAAGTAAACAATTGTAGCTTATATAGATATCACTAATGTGGCTTATTTCACACATTTTTACATATTAGTAGTACATTGCACAGGTACAATTCTAACGATGGATGTGGAAAAAACGTGTGTAAAAGTATTGATTCAATTTCTCACGTAGAATAAATCATTTTATAGAAATTTGACAGATGATACAGTTTCAGTAATGAAGTAACAGGAAATTGAATTTCCAAGCAGAACAGATTTTAAACTTAAACAGAAATAAACTGATCTATTGTGGGTTTTTGGGTCCTATTCATTTACCCATTTACCCTTAAAATCTAAATTCAAAAAAAAAAATCTTTCCTGTTTTCTTCCTTTTAATCATTCTCTTTCTTTCTTGTCTTTTGCTCTCTGAGACAATTTACTTCCATAATTTTATATATATAAAATTATATTTGCATGATGATAGCGTTTTAAAGTTAATGTGATAAGCAATGGCTGAACTTCTTATTTTGCAAATCATTATATGTATAGCAGAAAAATATGTCTCTCAATCTCCATACTTCATTTAAAGTCAGCTGAATAATGGGTTTATCTCCGAAGTAATTTGGACAGATTTATATTGGTATTTAATGAAAAATCAAATGATTTACATGTTTTTTTCAGAACTAATATGGCTAGAAGTAATGTTATTTAATCAAAAGTCAGCTGATTCATGTATCATTCTTGCATTAAATAAATGGAGCTGTTGATATACAATGGCCTTCTCTGATCTGGTTTTGACAGGTGGTGAACCTTCACTGGTGGCCATTGTTCCGAGACTGTGCGTTCTACGCGCTGAGTGTGGGAGCTCTGGCCGTAGTCATCCTGGATGAGAATGTGTACTGGTAAGATATATATAAATCAAGGGACTGAAAGTACTGACAGGCATTGGTATTGGTATTGTTATAGATTATGCTATGCCTTTTTCATGACGTCACAATGATTACCGCACGTGCTTATCGTTTGACGGTTGCATTATTGCAAACCTAAAAACACAGTTACGTTAATAATTCTGAACAATTTGCCTTTCTCAAACGTAAATATAAGTAATAAACAGCAATGTTAAAAAGTTCACCAGGATATGAACTTGGTTGGTACGTGATCAAATCTTCTGAGAAGCCCTTCAGGCTTCACAGGATTTGATCACGTGACCAACCAAATTCATATCCAAGTTCATTAGTACGTGATCAAATCTTCTGAGAAGCCTTTCGGGCTTGACAGGATTTGATCACTTGACCAACCAAGTTCATATCCCCGTAAACTTTTTAACTTGCTGTTTATTTCTTAAATGTCATATACTCCTGATAGAAGAAACATACTTTTTCCTCCACAGATATGAAGCTACTAGGAGCACTGTCTATTAATTAAGAGAATATCGAACAGTCAACAGATGACTGGGGAAAAACTGTATCTTGCAAAAGGAAATTGTTTCTTCTAATGAACAATACATTATCTTTTATTTCTAGTTTACCACCTTTGGTTTTCAAAGAATTTATGAAAAGGAGGCGTTTGTAACATCTGTATTTCAATTTTTACGATATATGTCATAATAGGTGTAAATCTCAGAAGATGGTAATGGAAATAAGTACCTTTTTTTGTCAAAGTATTTATTTAGTGGTACATACATGTACTATATTGCTTTAAAAAAATCCCTTATTACCCTTATTACTAGATATTTGGATGTAGATTGAAAATGGTCTACACCATTGGTCTAAATCAGACGAGTAAGTAAATACATGTGACAATTCTGTTCAGTTTTAGTGATTTAATCCCCAGCTGTGTATCTGTACAGAGTTTTTTTTATTGCTGCTGTAAATTTTGTTATGCCAAAGAAGCTTTCTTGTTTGATTGACCACATCAACATTTATTGCTAAGAGGTTTATAGACAGCAGATAAGAGATTGAAGCTAACAATTGGGAGTACTTAATCACACACTGCAGTGACAGCTGCTTCAGGGCTCCAGTGTGTTTGTTTTTAAATTTGTGTGTTTGGGTTTTAAAAAAAATTATTTCGCAACTTGCTTAAACCAGTTGCTATGTCCATTAATTTGTGAGTCTGTGAAACATTATGCCAGCTAATCAGTACTATGGGAACAGGTACTAAAATGGACATCTAATTATGTCCAAATGCCTATTACACCATGGAATCTTTTATTTTGAATGGTAGATAATTCATGGACATGAAATGATTTAAATTACAGTGTCACATTCAAATTGACAAGAAGATTTTCTTGACTTTTTTTTTTATTGTTTACACAAAGTGATCAATGTTTTTCAGGACATGCCTAATGATTTACAGGAATAATAAGTTGTTTAAATAAAATACAAGACAGTTAACATGAAATGCTTAATAGCTTACACAAGTCACAAAGGGTTATATGACATGTTCATGGTTTAAAAAAAATGGTAAATGCATGCTTCACATTTAGGGACTTTACTTGAAATTGCTAATTGAAATGGATCTTTATGAAAATGCTAAATTGTTTACATGAAATGTGAACCATATCAAAAGACAAGAGAAAGCTAGTAAAAACAAACTTTAAGTACTTTTATTACTTTGATTTCTTTTCACTAGGTATGAAGCGCTAGGCCTGCTCTTGCTCTATCTGGGTTACATAGTCCTGATGTACTTTAACTCCAATCTAGAGGAATGGATTGTCCCAAAGTTCAAACACTGCTGTAAACCACACCATAGGCCAAACAAGCGCGGCTCTGAGACTGTGGTCCTGTACGAGAAGCTGAGGACCTCAGGGGACCTCAATGGGAAGGTGTCCAAGATGGAGAATGGAGGGGGTCAGTACAGCAGGTTACTTAGGCTTGGAGGAATGGGGGGAAACAATTTATATGAATTATTTGTACCTGGGAAAGTCAGGAGTATATAATAAATTGTAGTACTGAAATTACAGAACTTGATAGATAAAGTAACATAAAAGCTAGCTTTGGTTGTGGAAATTGGGAAATAAAGGAAGGGTTGGTGGGGAAGGGGGATTAGATGTTTGGATAAGATTAAAGAATATTTTTGAAATTATATCCAATGTATTTCTATAAGGAAAATTGGTTAGGAATGTTTTTGAATAAGGGAAAAAATTCTAATTTTTGTGTCATTAATGGAAAGTAAGAGAGTTTACATTTGAAATTTACATTCATAATTGTAGATAAATTTGATGGAGTACAGATTTCATCCCCGGACTCTGATTACAACTCGGAGGATGATTCCACTGAGAGCGAGCCGATGTACAAGGAGATAGGTCAGTCCTAGTTAGAGCACAAAGGATTCTGTCAGTGTGCTTTGTGGACTACCCTTATCTTGAGATTGAAAATATAGTTGCTTTTGCAGATATTTGTCTTTTATTTTACATTTAATACTTTTCAGATTAAAAAAAAAAGAAATAATTCAGTCACTAGTGAATGTGTGTCAACTTCTCATGTATGATATGTATGAAGAATATAAACACTGGAGAGCATGCAAATTTAACTGAAAACAAAATTTTCAAATGTATATATTACATGTGTAACATGTAATTCATTTGAGAATTTTCACATGAATACTCTCTATGAGGACATTTGTCTGATTCTCTTTAGGCCCATCCTCAACGGAGGAGCCCCATTCTGTGTTTGAGATGCCGTCCAGTGCTATAGGACGCAGTGTATTTGTGGTGTCTGTTCCCATCAAGGTCCTCCTGTACCTGACAGTGCCCGACTGTCGCCGCGCGCGGTGGAGAAAGTGGGTCATCATGACCTTCATCCTATCCCTAGTCTGGCTCTCTCTCTTCTCCTACCTCATGGTGTGGATGATCACCATTATAGGTAAGGACATCTCTCTCTCTCTCTCTCTCTCTCTCTCTCTCTCTCTCTCTCTCTCTCTCTCAGAAATTCCAGCAACCCTGTACATTGTTTATTTATATATGCATATACTTTGTGAGTGACCTGGGTCTGGAGTGATGATTGATTCTCATCCCTAGAATTTCAAGAAAAATCAGAATTAACATACTCTCTTAGTAGCATGCTGATTTATTTTTATTGCACAGGAATCTTCAAATTAACATCCGATTATAATCTAAAATTTTAAAAGATGGATTGTGTTCTAAATTTTAGGCTACACGTTACATATACCCGACACCATCATGGCCCTGACCTTTGTTGCCTTTGGGGTCAGTCTACCAGATGTGATATCCAGTCTCATAGTCGTCAGAGAAGGTAATGACCAATATTAGGTCAGATATCTACAAAATATATTACAGTATGCACAACTAAGTAACTGGAAATGTCTTTTTTCAATGTACTTGCACCATTGAATTTTGTTCAAATTATTTTTCCTTGATTTTACTGTTATATTGTATGAAGTCAAGGATAAAGCTATGAGTTTACAAGGAAAATAAATTAGATATGAAAGTTTAAAGAACAGTTATATGAACTGTAAATACATATATAAAAAAATAAATGCTCTTGCATCTCTATTCATATAGAATATACATGTTTGCCTGACAGTTCAGTGCCTATCACCAATAAAAAAAAATAAAATGTAATACTTTGATAATGATGATGTTTTATAATTAAACATCATGAAAATGATCTAGCTACTGTGTATTGGGCCTGTTGTCAAGAAGTATTTTTGATTACAACAACAGGTCTCGGTGATATGGCGGTGTCCAATGCAGTTGGGAGCAATGTGTTTGACATCCTGATCTGTCTGGGCCTTCCCTGGCTCCTGAAGTGTGGCCTCGGGGGCTTCAAAGTACCTGTGCAGGTGTACAGTGAAGGTGAGGGTTAATGGTGTCTGTGAGAGGTAGTTTGTCACTTTCATGAAAGTTGTGTATAAATATATACATATCAATGTCTCAGATTTCCTGTTTCATAGGAAAATATCCATGATTAGATTTTTTTTATGTGTGAAATTTTTTTTAGAGAGTTTATTGCTTTATGTGAAGCTTTACTCAGAATCAAACAAGAATCTACACATGCTAGAATTCTTTATATTTTTCAGTTATACCTTAAATAAAACGTGTCGAGTGTCCTTAGAAAAATATTACATACAGTTATCTTCCTTTATACATTTGAATGTAAAGCCCAAAGTCTTTACTAGGTAACACATGTTTATGTACAGTCCCTGAAACGTTCTACTTTCCCATTTTTCTGTGTTCACCTTGCACTAACAGTGCGCTCACAGCGTGTTCACCGTGCGTTCACTTGCGCTCTCCGCTCCGTTCGCACTCACCGTTCACAAAGCGCTCAGCGTGCGTTCACAAAGCGTTCACCTTGCGCTCACCGTTCAATCAACGTTCACTTATCGTTCAGTCAGATAATATTATATTTAGGCTGATAACAATACATACATGTAGTTTATTTGTTATTTTTTCCTGATTACCGACGAAACACAACGTAAGAATAACTCCCGAGGCTCTTGGAATAAATCGTTCATCTTGCATTCACATATCGTTCACTGTGCGTTCATCGTTCACTTTGCGGTCATGTTTGCTCTCAGTTTGCACTCTGCTTTTGCTCACCGTTAACCGTTCATAAGTGGTCACCAAATTCCGTTCAGCTTGCGCTCACCGTTCGCTCAGAGTGCGCTCACCTTTCGCTCACCGTTCAAGTGGGAAAGTAGAGCGTTTCAGGGACTGTACATATATATACTGAAGAACAATGTTCTTATCTTCTAATAAATATGCTTTCTTTTAGCCAGTCTCGTGACATTGATCAGTGTTTTAACTGTATCCCTATGTTTATGTTTCCGGTTTTTCAGGTCTTTTATATTCCACTCTAACCTTACTGTTGACCGTCGTCTTTCTCCTCGCCTCCACCCACATCAACGGATGGAGACTGACCAAGCGTTATGGCATCGCCCTGATGATCGTTTATGTCATTTTTAACATCCTCGCATCCCTATATGAGCTCAATGTGTTTGGTTACGTGCATCCCAAAGAATGTCCAAGAAGTGATTAACGAAAAAAATTGTCTATTTAAATGTGGAGTTTTCTTTTTCTCTCAAAACAGAAAATCAAGACAAGTCACTGTGATCTGAACTGTTTACACATATTTACCTTTTTTTAAAATGAGAGTTACTGTAGCTCTATATATCCTAGTTTACATACGAAAACATGCCAATGATTTATTTTTGGAATTGTTTAAGAAAGGTGATTTAAGATTTATTTGGAGTTTTTGTTTTTTTGTGGGTTTTTTTTTGACTTACCAAAAGTTATATTTTTAAATTAAGGGTCATCTTATGTATATTTATATTTTGATGTGTTTTATATAAATGAAATCTCAACTATTTTTGTCCAAATGATGTATTATATTTTTATATTACTTTGTTCAAGTTATATTAAATTTATTTGCAAAGACATTATGTAATGCTGAGAAATATGCTGGAAAGCAAAAATTTGTACATATTTTTTTCTGTAAAGATATTCCAGTTTATGATGAAAAAGGGGATCAACAGTGGGTTTTCTATTTGCTCCAAAACCATAAACTCAATATAGTAAAAGTTTGAAATCATTAGAGCGTTTGAAATACATGCAATACCAGATGAAATTTGTTGCTGTGTGATAGCGTGCCTCCATAATAAATATTGGGGTAACTGTTTAAAATCCATGACTCATAGAGAAGTCCGTAACATATTTTTCTGACTTAAGTCTGTATTAAGTTTTTTTGTCTTAAGATCAAACCCCTGGATCATACAGCAGTTCAAATTCTAATGTGATTCAACAATAAAATCTTCAGTGAATAAGTTTTGCCATAAGTCTACAACTGCATGCTTTATAACCCATCCAGGGGCCTGGAGTAATGTCATCAAAGTTTATTTTTGAGAATAAAGATTTCAGATTCTCTTCTTCATACAAGTATGTCCCCTTGATTGAAGGTCAGGGACATTTCTATGTTATGCAAGTTTGTCCTTAGCAGTAATGTCAAGGTCAGAGGTTAATGTTAGTGAAGGGTCAAGGTCACTGATAGAAGTCAAATTTGTGTTCCATTGGGACTTGATCACTTTGGAGAAATATGGTTGCACTAACACATCTCGTTTTTGTTTTGTTTTTGTGAAAATGTCCGATTTTAGAGGGTTTTGTTGTTGTTTTTTTTTTTATCATTTCATGATTTATGTAATTTTGCATTGAATTATTAATATCTGTGGTATAAAATGTTTTTAAATATATATATGATATATTTTTGATTATGATTTAATTATCGTTATGTAAGACACAATTAAATGATGCGTGAATACTGTGATCACTTAAAAGATATTTTAAACGAAAATATTTTTACATTCATAATGTATGTCATTTAAAAAATTTGTGTTCATTTTTGCCTATACATGTATTGATATATTTTACATTTTTTTTCTGGAAAAAAAATCATACTTATGTGTTAAATAGGAAACTAAGTTGCAAAATTGAATTGGTAGGTTATATGTTTGATATTTTTTCCTTCCAAAGAAAAAATGTTAATGGGATCAGAAATATCTTCTCTTTTTTTTTTTTTCAAATTATAGACATTTACATGTATATGTGATACACATCTGACAAAATAAAAATCTTTAATATGAAATCTTTCTATTATCCCCTCAGCAAACAAAGTTTGGGGGGGGGGGGTATAAATAGGAATCATCTTGCCTGTCTGTCTTTTTGTCTGACTGTGCAATCATGTCCGATCTAAGTCTTTCTTATGGAGAAACTTTGGAAGTTCTTACTTAACACAAAAATTGCTTATGACCTGGGGGTGTCTTGCGATTTTTACCCAAGGTCATTTTTGCAAGTTCAGGGCACTGGAAAAAACAGTTCATAATTTGTTTCTGCTATATACCTTTCTTATTGAGAAACATTTGAAGTTCCTACTTCACATAAAGATTGCTTATGACCTGAGGATGTATCATGATCTTGATCCAAGGTCATTTGGGCAAGTTCAAGGTCATTGTAAAAAAAAATGCATGATTTCTCTCTAGGCTATATCTTGTAATGGAAAATTAGAAGTGAAACTTAACACAAAGATTGCCTGGGACCTGAAAATATGTCCTGACCTTGAGCTTTGGTCATTTGTGCAAGTTCAAGGTCACTGGAAGAAAAATGGTGTACCCATTACATTCCACTAGACAAATAGTTGAGCTATTATATTTTCCGAGCGGGGGGGGGGGGTCATTTGTGAGCTTGCTCACAGTACCTCTAGTTTCATTTTGCGATATGCATCTCATCAAGATTATTTATCTCAATTTAGAACTTGCTAATGTTTCAATTAGCCACAAATTCAGAGAGAGAGACAGAGAGAGAGAGAGATAAATGCGGAAAAATTGGCTTTTAAATTGAAGAATTTGAAATAAGTTGTATAAGAAAAATACCCTCTCATGGCAGTTAACGGTATGCATGTATACGTACATTAGATATCCATGTAATGGTTTTACGTTTCAAGGTCAATAAAAATTTATTTTAAAAAAAGGCCTCGCATTTAAAATACGGGAGAAAAATCGTTTTGCAGCTGACCGGAACACTGGAATAAATAATTATACATCTATTTATGTATGAATTTAATATTCCGAGGAATAGAATACTGTAACGACGGATTCTAACTCGATTTGAGGAGGCTAGGTGGTCAACAAATTAACCAACAGATCTCAATATGATATGTTTGGCCAAAACTATCATTTTGTAAAGAAAAAATCCAAATATTTTAATAGCTTTAAAATTTCAAAATTTTCCTATATATATATATATATATATATCTTAGTTTATACAAAGATTTTCGTCTAATGGAGGTAAATATAGCCTAAAGTCCAGCCCTCTTAAAATGTTGAAACAGTTCTTCGGCGGAATTAGTAATATTCATCTTTAATTAAAGTTAAACAAAAAAGCAACGTTTTTAATATTTAATAATATTACTTACAAGTATAGTGTAAGAGACGTTGCATTCAATTCTAAAAAGAGTTTCGGATTTGCGACTGCTTAGTGTAACACATAAAAACGGCAACGATAAACATGTACCAAGACAAACCCAAAGGTTACCAAGTTTAAACTTCTACGAAAGCACAGCAGAAATTTAGTACATGTATATTAAAACTTTTACAAGTGATATAATTATTTTGATTTATCATACAAACCAGATTGTCCAAAGGCAAGGTCAAAGTTACACAAGACGGACACAGTAAAACTGACTGACACACAGACAGACGGACATGAAGATCCCAATATGCAGAGTAATAACACAATTAAATAACAAAGGATATGTTTCGTGACGTAAGTTATTTATTGAAAGTGTAAACAATTCTCATAAAGACAAATTGAGTTCTCAGGTGCGTGATACGAAACAACAGACGACAATTATTTGAGATTTTCTTTGGTTTTTTCTGCAAAATAAAAATAAATTATAACGATATGATAACCATCATATCTAATGTATGAATTTTAAAATTCTTAGAATTCTATTCATCAGCCTGAGAACTTCTGTATTTTTACTTATTTTTGAATAATTAAGTTACTTTATCAATTATTATTACTATTTTAATAGAGATAATATATTAATTTTGAATGGTTTATGTGATATTCAGCAAACAAGGTGAAATGAACATACCTTTACAAAGTGCTGCGTCATTTATTGATTCAAGATGAACGCCAAAGCTGCAGTTAGTGACGTCATTACGACAATCATTGACGCAACGCCCATACCTTAGAAAAATAAATTAAAGCCAGTTATGAAAACAAGCAAGTTCAGATCAAGTTAATCTAATAATTCAACATTTTTCAAATCATTCATTTGCACAGAACATGTTTTCCTTCACGTTACGAACTCTTTTAAGACTTTCTTAGCCATCGGTATTCATGTTTCTTTTTGCATGGCCATGCTCTAACGTAAAGATAAATGACTTCTGATGTTGAGTTTTACTTAAAGATCGGGTGTTTTTTTTATTTTAACTAATTTTACAAAATTAAAAAAAAATCTGCGCATATGCGACTAAAAACGATAAACAATTAAGGGCATAGGACGGGGATGTTCATTCGCCAATAATTGCACTTTAAAAAAACTTTGAATTGGATATACTTCACTAGTTTTCCGTACGCTTATTATTCTACTTTGTGTATTTTTTAACCCATTATAAATATAATTCGTTTGAGTCAATAAAAGTTTAGTACATTTTTGTTTTGAAATGCTAAAGATTACATTTACTACTCGAGAAGTTTTTAATTGAATGTGATTCTGTATTTATTCTCAATACACAACAATATCAAATCGGCGTATTGCATTGACTCAAGCAAATTCGCACGAAAAAAGTTCTCAAAAATTTATCGTATGATTTTGGGTACATTTTTTTAAAAAAGAAATATGTCCTTTACCTGCTCCGTTTTGCAGCAGACACTGAGCTACATTGGTACATCCGGCGTACGTGTCTGTTTCGTCACTTCCGTCGTCACAGTCGGATGAGCAGTCACACTTGTATGTTTCTTGTATACACGTCATTCCGCCGGACTGACAGGTGAAGTAACCGGTTGGACATTGCTACAACAAAAACATACAGTGAAAACCAACTTCAGGATAGGTAAATATACCAGCTTAAGCTGCTTTTATTTTAAGAATTTTGTTTGAAACATTTTGATAAATTTATTTTTTGAAATTGAATCAATTTTTGAAAGTGTAATAAATGGTCAGTTTAATGAGTTATCAAATATACATGTATTTAAACAAAAATAAATTCATTAAATTTAATTACGTGAAAGAATGATATGAATAGTGGACTATATATCAGTATGAAGAAGTTTTATCTTTTACCTGCTGGTATTGACCGGCCGCTACTGTTGGGCAGGCGTCAGTGTTACAGTCACCATAGTCACCAGAAGTACCGGGACAGTCCTGTCCGCCATTAGCCGGGGCCGGGTTGTCGCAAATCCTGGTCCTTGACCTTTGACCTCCACCACACGTGACACTACAGGTTCCCCACTGACCCCAGGAGCCCCAAGAACCGTCAACTACAGGGAAGAGGTAAATTTTGATGCATAAACTTTAAAATTGGTGTTGACAGGTAATTCATTTTATTTACTGAAATAGAGACACGCTGATTTACACTCATACATACTTACTGATTCAGTCTTCTTACTTATCACTGATACTAACTGATACAGACTTGTTACATGTACATACTAATTGATATAGACTTGCTATATACATGTAGTACTTACTGATACTTACTGATACAGACTTAATACATACTGATACTGATACAGACTTGTTACATACTGATATTTACTGATACAGACTTGTTACATACTGATATTTACTAATACAGACTTGTTACTTACTAACTTTTACTGATACACACTTGTTACATACTAACTATTTCTGATACAGACTTGTTACATACTCACTGATACATGTTGATTTAGTCCTCTAACTTATCACTGACACTAACTGATATAGACTTGTTACATACTGATACTTACTGATAAAGACTTGTTACATACTGATACTTACTGATAAAGACTTGTTACATACTGATACTTACTGATACAGACTTGTTACATACTGATATTGACTGATACAGACTTGTTACACACTGCAACTTTCTGATACTGACTTGTTACACACTGATACTTACTGATACAGACTTGTTACAAACTAAAACTTACTGATACAGACTTGTTACAAACTTACTGATACAGACTTGTTACATACTAAAACTTACTGATACAGAATTGTTACAAACTGATTCTTACTGATACAGACTTGGGTGTTGCAGTCCTGTGTACTGTTATTTACGTCCACACAGTCGGCGCCGCCGTACTGAGGGGCAGGGTTGGTGCACGTCCTGAATCGGTCCTGAGTGCCCCCGCCACATGTTACTGTACACGACCCCCAGGATCCCCAGGACGCCCACAGACCGTCAACTACAGACAGAACCACGCCTCAAAATACTGTCCATTATAATGTATAGAAATAATGACTTTGTCATGTATCAAAATGCTGGCTTTTATTATGACTGTATAAAAATTCTGCGTATTATCAGGCATGTTTCATTTAATATTATTGTGTACGAGAATGCATCTTTGACTAATTTACTTTTTTCAAAACAAATTGCAATCCTCTTACTCTAACTACTTTCATATGGTTATGTGGTACGTTAACCAAGCTTTACATTTACGCTTTATATTGTTTTAGCGCCAAAGCAGCTTCAAGAATTTTCCCCAAAAATCATATGCAATGTGAAACAAAACCCAATTCCATAAAAGACTTTGATAAGTACATGTACTTATCAAGGCTTTAACTAAAAACATTAGTGATTTGACAATTTTAAAAAAAAATTATTAGGCGCGTGTCGTCTTTAAACATGAATCCAAGTACATGTAGTCGCAAATGTTCTTAACCTCCAGCAAGATTGCGTCTGGTCAATTTATTACACTTAACTTATAGTGACGAAAAAACTCAGATAATCAACAAAGTAAATGCTTTGCTCCTATTTACTCTATCAGTACTTTGACTTCTTACTTGGGCAAGGATTGGTGTTACAGGACTGTGAACTGGTGGTGGCGCCGGAACAATCAGCTCCACCATATTGAGGGGCGGGGTTTGTGCACGTGCGAGTCCTCTGCTGGGTCCCGCCTCCACAAGTCACGGTACATGTATCGTAACTGCCCCAGCTTGCCCAGTTACCGTCAACTAATTTTAAATATATAATCTGTATCATTTTAATATTTACAAAAAAAACCTTCAGTAATTGAAGTTTTCTATTTGTACTTACATTGTTTTATTGAGTAAAAATATTTCATAATTTTAAGGAAAGTGCCCAACTCTCATAGCCTAATGCTTATTATATTGATTTTTTCGCAGAGATCAAGTTCTTTACACATCAAAGATAAAATCTATTTCAATAAAAAAAAATAGCAAAAAAAAAATAAAAAATTGCCAAAGGTCTACAAATGTTCAGCACAATACATTAAGTAGAAATAAAAGAAATTAGGGATTTTTTTCACGTGGTCAATATCATGACCCCCCTCCAAAATATTACTTACTTGGACAGGCATTAGTGTTACAGGCCTGGGACTCGGTAGAAGATCCGGGACAGTTGTCTCCTCCCCACTGAGGGGCGGGGTTTGTACATGTCCTTGACCTCGTCTGAGTACCACCCCCGCAGGTTTTGGAGCATGCGCCGAATGAACCGAATCCCGCCCATCCACCATTAATTGGTGGTGCTAATGAAAACAAATTTGATTAATGTTAGAATATTTAAAATAAGACTTTTTTTTAACCCAAAAAATGCTATTGTCGGATGTATAAGGGATATCAATTGTTGATGCCCAATCTGTCCAGCTTTTCTATATTCATAAATTCACTTTTGAGTACTGCAACAAGTAGTTCTCCAGTTTCCGGAACTGCTTTAATTTTGCACATATCTCTACATGCTTTCATTGAACATGACAACCTCTACACCATCGCTTTCAAAAATTAAATTTTAATATACATGTATTTTGATCGAGATTCACTGATTCAGTATAAGATAGCAAAATGCATTAATTATCGACCACCCGTCCCCACTACAAAAATATTTTAGGACAGCTAACTTCGAAGTTGTCTTCCATTGGCCGTTGCTTGGTGCGTAGTCACGCTTTCCACGTAAATGTACTCTCGCTCTCCAGACTAGCTAAGCTTCATTTCATCAGGCAAAAGTTTAAAATAGTTTTTTTACGGAGATTTATAATGGGAAATGTTGACATCTTTAGTACTCGGAATACCCTGCACAATTTTTCAACGTTTATCATCCGGATATTTTTATGGCATTTGCAATGCAAAATCTCCGTAGACTTTTTATTGAAACCTGACAAGCTAGAGGTTTCAAAGGGGAAATCATATTATTGAATGAAAATCGTTTGAACCCTGGGGTGTTTATGATCATCGTATAATTAAGCAAAATGTAATGTGTGAGGATAACTTGGGATAAAATATAGTTAATACAACGGCTGCACCTGTATCCTACGCTGGCTTGATATATGATATCAATTGGTATGATTTGACTTACTGTTCTTTTCGCACACGAACTGAAGAGTTCCAAGACAATTCCCATCATTCCATGTTCCGTCGCTAGCGTACATCACGGTGCAATCTTCGTCCCCAGAGTTGTTTGGTTCGCCTATAATGGT
The DNA here is from genome assembly GCA_016163765.1 of Magallana hongkongensis. Lineage (NCBI taxonomy): Eukaryota > Metazoa > Mollusca > Bivalvia > Ostreida > Ostreidae > Magallana > Magallana hongkongensis. Next base: position 48,767,580 of record WFKH01010211.1, on the reverse strand, counting down.
CAAACATGTTTACAAGCTCTCTATCAAAGCATTTCGGTCATGTCAGTAGCACCGGTAATCGGAGGGCCAGTTTTAATAAAAATGCATAAACTATTAAGATTCTGCAAAACGAAACCAAAAAAAATTTTAATTGAAAAAAATTGTTTTTAGTTCTGTAGATTTTTTTGACACGTAGAGATGTCCAAATAACCTTGCTCGATATTCTCATACATGTACACCATAACTCTCAGTTTCTGCGGTATTTAAGCCCGCAATGGATCGGTTCCTACTGTACGGAATTGCCATCTCCAAACAACTTAGTCACTGTCTCTATGATTACAATGCAGCTCAATAGTGTTAATCAAATCTCTCAACAGAGGGCGTATTACGCTCCGTGTTAATTTAGCCCGGTTCCTGAGGCCTTCCGATTGTGCAAGCACAGAATCGGAAGGCCTCGGAAACCGGGCTACGTGTTAATTACACTTCAGGAGCGTGCCCTCTGGTGAGATATTTAGTTTTATAGCGGAAGCATCTTTTGTTTATATAATTCCTCCGACGTATAATCCTTCGAATGAAAACTAAATAGTGGTGCCAATTAAGGCGTCCATTTACCAGACTTCCAGTTGGTGTAGCTCCAGGTGAACACTCCCCCGGACCACGCCCATGATCCCTCGGCGGGTCCGTCAAACCCTCCCATCCATACGCTGTTTCCCTGAAGCAAACCTGTAAACACAAATCCTCACAGTTACCTAACTTGTTACTTATAAAAATGGATACTGCATTGTAATGAGTCTAGAATGGAATTTTGAACTTTTATATTTAGAATCATCTTTGAGCAAAGATAGACGACGTACTTGTATTTAGATTTCTATAGCTTAGTGAATAATAGAATATACATGGAATCGAACACGCGTGTTTCAACATAGTAAAGATGATATACAATGGAAGAATATTAATTTATCCCTCTTAATTAATTTGTAGTCCAAACAATTTATATTTTAATAATTAAATGATTGTATAAATTCGTGTAAACGTATATATAGTTACTTGTATTTGATAAACACCATAAAACGTTGTTGA
>WFKH01010211.1:48747810-48766421 GCA_016163765.1 Magallana hongkongensis | reverse complement strand
ATATATATATATATATATATATATATATATATATATATATATATATATATATATATATATAAGAAACAACTTACTGTAAGTCCGAACGTTTTCTGGTCGGTGACACTCAGATACAATTTGTCGTTACTCTCAGACCGGAATTCGTATTTTTTCGCATCTTTTTCCACGGTAAACTGTTCCGAAAAATGACCTACCAGTAAAGATATGCCGTACATTGTTATCATATTTGTATACAGTTACATGCAAGAAATCATATTTAGTTAGAATTATTTTTCGTACATTTTTTATCTGTTTGGAAATCTACTTTTTCTACTCTCAATTGTCCTTTATCGTTGACTAGAAATCTGTCGCTTTTTACGGGACGGAACACAACTATTTTAGGCTTTTCTTCGGACTCACTGGTACATGTAAAGATAGGACAGCAATGGCAATACTTTGCATCTATAGAGAGAAATACGTGAAACTAATAAACACATGTTTTATGTACACGTGTATTTCGTGTATATGCGAATTACTGTAAGCGTATTACTTAACCGGATTAAAAAAGTTTAAAAATTACAAGATAGATAGATAGATAGATAGATAGATAGATAGATAGATAGATAGATAGATAGATAGACAGGGGATGCTTACACATTTTATCAGTCCTCATGTAAGGGGGGTTTCCAATGATTGGTAATCTCAATTCTGCAGCACTCAAAAAATCCCAATATGCAATTACATAATTAAAGAAACTAGCTACTCACTTTTATGCATAGTTTTTTTTATGCCTTCCAAAATTGATACGAATCAAAAACAGGCAACTGACGTTATTTATTTTTCAGTAATGAAAAAAATGCACTATGCTTAACAATAAATGATGAAAATAAAGAGGGTCTTTTGTATTTTTTAGGCAGGAGCATATCTATTTTCATTGTAAGAAAAACTTGTAACGCCGGGTGCTTGTGGGTTCATAGGCAACTTTTAATAACATTTTTATAACAGTGTACAATTCTAGGTGGTATGGTCATTTAGCAATTTTTAATTGACGTTAAAGGGACTTGGACACGATTTGAGCTCAATTTTTTCAAATTTTATTTTTCCATTTTTAATGTCTAGAATGATCAGTACGGATATTTTTAATGCCTATTCAAAATTTGAAAGTCAAATCGAGAACAAGAAAAATACAGAGGTTGGAATTCTTTGTTTTGTAAACAAAGCTCGAGCCCTGTTATTGTTTATTGTGTTGTATTGGTATAAATTCTAATCTAATGTTGTTGTTTTTTGCTGTTGATAATTATTTAGAAACACATTGAAACAGTTTATCTTGTTTGTCACAAGCTATTTTGTCAAAGAAATGATAATTTCTTTACATTATATGAAAACAAATATAAGACTCGAGCTTTGATAACATTACAATAGCTTCTTACCTCTGTTTCTAAAATGTAACTTGACTTCTAATTTTCAAAGATTTTGGTGAATCATTCAAGATGAACAAATAAACCATTTTTGTCCCTTTAAGCACTTGACACATGACGTTAAAGACGGTAAAATAGCAGTAGAAAAAGAATGATTGTAGTCATTAATCTCATACGCTATCGTAGCTCAACATCGTGACGACCCATGAAAGGGGGTTACGAATGATGGATGGTCGTAGCCATTTTCTCCTTAAACTGTTAAAAAGAAGAGCTGTGTATAAGGATATAGAAAAACATTCAAACTTTAAGTTAAAATTTATGGTTTTTCTCTTTACTTAATAATATTTTATAGCTTAGCAAATCATTTTTACAATGTTAAGGTGGATATGATGGTTAATTTTGTTGACCACCCAGTCTCTTTTAGATTTCTGTAAAAGAAATAAATGCAGTGTTTTCTTTCTTTTGACTTTGGGTCGTTATATTTCTAGTAATTATCACATGTTATCGTGTGATCAATTCCAGTTGACTTCAACTTCCCATCATTTAGTTTGTTTTAATTAAAACTGTCCGTGAACTACAATTTACTTATATAAAGAAAACACAAATATTTTACAACTACTAATTAAAGTGTGTTTGAACGCAAAAACTAAAAATTTACGTATTATATGTATAATTTACGATTATGGATAGATAGAATTCATGACAAGTTGTCATGTTGTAAATTTTGTTGTTGTTTTTTTTTTTAATTTTAAATACAACATTTAAAATATGACTGACCTGTAACGATAATGAGTACTAATTTGTTGTGACTGCAGTCACTTTTACATATAATGGAATTTATTTTAAAAAGTAGCTACATCAAATGTCAATGCTTAATAATTAAATGATTTTATGAGAATTATATATAATCCGTATATCATGTATTTTGTAACGTAAAATACACAAATAAATGACAAATATGACATACATGTACATGTATAGAGGGAATGCAGTTATTTTATTATATAAGATGCAGTTATATAATAAGAAATACAGTAATTGATATAGATATCAACTTACCTCCGTCATAATGCAATTGATGTTAGATTTCGAATATAAATTGACATACCTGTACAACCGATTTGTGTAGTTCGCCTTTATATATGTAACATAAAGGTCAAGCCGGTGATTTCCAACCCCTTCTTCACGCGACTTATACCGGTATTGAAGAACTGACACTTAGACTAATAAATCATGTGTTTGCTCTTCCTATATCGTGAGTTCATTTTATGTCTATTAACGGATTTTATATCCTTGTGGAAAATTTTATTTGTGTCCGGTTTTTTGTAAGTGCAACTCCTCTTTAATCGCTGCACGTAATTTCGAAACCCTTCGCAGGTATTTAGGACACAATGTGTAATGTACATATTACCAGGAAATTCAGATTCCATTATTTTTCTGGGGATTTCGGCTTTTTAACTTAGAATTTTGGTCGTATATTGAATATACTAGTCTAGTAGTAATGAACAGTTTGTAAGCCCTACTCATCTTTAACCGATCGACGACGTATTATCAATTAACAATTGTTACTTCCATACTTACGTCGACTCGATATATCCCAGTGAACATGAAATAAAACACTCCACAGCCTTATTAGCATAATCGGAACCTATTAATGAAAAAACCCGAGAACGTCTAAGCTACATCATTCACGGAATTTCACGAGACCTGCAGGATATCTTGGGATACGTCTTAGTCTAAGTCTGTTTCTCGATGCTCTCCTAAATCTAGGAACCGTCATAACTTTGTCCTAACTTTAGGACATCAATTACCTTGTCCTAAGACCATCCTAAGGCTGTAAAATCACGTTTTTGTGGATATTGGGAATGATGTGAAAGTTTTTCTTAAGACCGGTAGAATAAAGCAATATTTTCTACAGTCCCAGCATTTCCGACAAACCTCAAATTCCCAATCCGGGAGGGGGGTCAAAGTCATTTATTCTATCATGTATGTTCATTTTAACAAAATTATTTGGAGAGGGACCTCGAACTCTCACCACCTTCCCCGTAAGTACAAGCCTGCCTGAAAGCTGACAAATTAAGCATTTTTTTCGCAAACACTATCTCTGTTTGGCGAATGAAAATTATTCACTTATTTTTAATATCTACATTTTACACTAAGTGAGTTACATTCATTTGTTTTATTACTCTAGGAAATTATTCAAATGTCCTTGGCTAAAAATTAAATTAACATCGGTTTATATAAGTCATGCGTGATCATTCTTAATTTCTATAAATTCATTCCGAAAAAAATAATCTTTAAAAAATTCTTAATGTTAAATAAACTGTATTTATGTATTTTAGAGATATATTACAACTTATTTCTTATTTTAAAACATGTTCGTGTATTCTATATATTGCGGATTAAAGGGAAACTAATTGTTGTGTTTGTATGTGTGTGTTTCTACATGTAACGTTAAATTCTATGAAAAGCGCGTGTTTATGTATTACATGTGCTTGAATGACAAGATCATCAAATGTTAATTCACACTCAAAGAATGCACACGTGTTGTTTAAATATTTATTCGCTTGTAAGCCAATTCTGTCATGGTACATATTTTCTTTAAAAAATAGCAGTCATTTGGATTTCGGGGGGGGGGGGGGCATTTTTTGTTTTTGTTTTTGGTTTTTTAAACTAAATTGCTTTTGGACACTGATATATATTTAGGCAAATGTAAATTTTTAAAAATGTATACATTAAATTTACTGGTTTTAGGCCCATTGTGTTAACTACCGACACGTACAATTTTCTCTGGCAAAATGTTTAATGATTAATCCCTACAAAAGTCTCTCGGATTTTATCTGTCCGAATAAATGTGAAAAATAAGAATGGTTGTAGAAGGTTAGGATATCCTAACTAAAGATGTTCCTAAGTTACCGTCGAGCTACATCTTAAGACGTGTCCTAGGTTGATCTTAGGATGTTCCTAACTTTCTTCCTAAGTCATATCTTAGGAACAAACTTAGGTTCTTAGGAACACACTTAGGTCATAACTTAGGAAAGTTTCGTGAACATACCTGCAGTTCGAGACTCTTGCAAATCGAGAGAGGAGTTAAAATCGAAAAAGTAAGTAAAAGTTTATGTTTATTTTATCGGCAAACTTTTTAAATTATTTAAAGTTGCAGAACAATTGTGTATTAATGTTATTTCGAAGTTTGGGATGATTAGCATTATCTCGTTAAATATTGTTCAGCATGAAACTGTCTGAAAAGCAGTTTTCGATTTTGTCAACAATCTGAAACGTGCTAGGGGGTAGGAAATGCTGGAACTGTAGAAAATATTGCACAGTATCGGTAAGAACATCTATACTATATATATTATATTATATTAAAATAATAGACCCGAATTTTTGGCCTTTAATACCGATCAATCGGAAGAGTACTGTATTTTGTTTTATATATTTTAAACATCATTGGTACTTGAAGATTACCAATTTGTTTTTATTTTTTCTCAATCAAGCTTCGTTAATTAATAATCAACGAAAATTCCTCAAAAAATTCCGGAAATCATCTGGATTTTTTGGATTTTACAATCTTGCGCATGCGCATTACATTCACACTGAATCACGGGAGGCTCTTTAGTTTATGTTTCCACAAATATCACATTTGCATGATAAACTCAGAAACGATAATACAAATACGTGTAAATTTTCATTGGAAATTTGCTATATATTCTGTTCATCAAAGAAAATACGGGAGATAGCTCTAACACAGTGGATTTATTCTGTCAACGTGGTGTGTAAATTTGAAGCGACTGAGTAAAAAACGTTGCATTGTGAAAAGGGTAATATGAATCAAATTTTTAGATGAAAGGTATTTACAGCCTCAAAATGGTTTGTTATGAATAATTTGACTGTTATTTTCAATGCAACTTCATTAATTTTCTCCAAAATCGTTTCGGAGCGATTCTGCAATTTTCTGCTACATTACGGGTATATGGGGGGGGGGGGGGGGGGCTTTTTAACTGTGGTGAAGGCCTGTCCCAAAACACTGTTAGATTATTCTAACTAAGCAGAATGTAGTAAAATTAATAGCATTATTGTAGTTATTGGTTATGTAAATGTCAACAATACGGTGTTTCGATGTATCTATTTCGTAAATGTCCAATATCATATGCAATGTCAACCCGTTCACGTACGGGTCAAAATCTAGTACTCACTTACAATGCTAAACTAGATAAACACCTTTTTTTAAAACCTGGGCTGCGTTTTACAGAAGAACTTACGACTTATGACCAAATTAATGAATGCTAATTAATCAAAAACTAATCAATGTTTTATTCTCATGGCTGTAAAATGTAATTTTGTGAATTGAAATAGTTGTGAACAAATGGTTTTATATAATTTTGTTCATTTAAGATCATTCTACGAGACTGTAAATATTTACGACTTTGTCGTAAGTTCTTTTGTAAAATGCAGCCCTGCAGTGCATTACATTGTAGTTCCACTATACATGTGATACCAAAATGTTAATAATTTATGGTAGTTTTGAAATATGACTTGAAGGACATGTTTTGGTATAAAATGTGCATACAGGTGTATTATATTCAGTTGCTACACACATTGGTAACTAGCATACGTTAAAAAATTGTATTTTTTTTACTAGAATATTTTTACAGGCTTTTTGGTGTTTGTGTCAATCATTCCTTCAGTCATTTCAATACAGAATTTCCTCGACACGTACATGAAGTTTTGATACATGTATCTCTTTATCTATTAATTGATATTGATAGCATTTATGATTGTTTATGAATCAAGGGTCTGCATTTGTTTTATAAATATTACATTATACAATAGAGAGAGAGAGAAAGAGAGAGAGAGATTGCAATTACAATGTAAGTATTATTGATTGCCTTGCTTCCATGAACCATATATATATTTCAATAATGCCACAGTGCATTAGCAGTATTGTTGTTGAGAGAGATCATGGAGAGAGAGAAAGAGAGGAGAGAGAGTGAGAGAGAGAGAGAGAGACTTGAGATAGAGAGATCATGAAAAGCCATTACAAATTTTATAGTTATATGTCATTTCCCACTCAATGAATTGTGATGGTTGTAATAAGGGTAATGTTTTGATCCATATCTCAGAAATTGCATATGCACATAAAAAGTGTAATCTTAGACACACCCTTTTGTTTTGATGTAATGACAGCATTTAGCTTTGTAATGATAGTGTATCATTTTTCTTCTAATTTACAGGTTTACAGGCTGCCTCCAGATGATCTGAAGATCAGGAATATACAGTAGAGAATATTGTCAATTTGATATTGCTAATGACCCAGTCAGGTCTGCTGAAGCCAAGAAGGTACTGCTTTGTCATGTGATAAACTTACAACGTGTCCTCTATATGTAGATATATTTGGTTTTAGCTGATTGAAAGCAAAGCACTGTCATCTAAATAGCTACAATGTCTTGTGTAAAAGTTGCACATGTATAAGGGAAAGGTTTGTGTAGGCATGTTGTTGCAACACTGATTATCGGTATTTGAAGTGGTGGGAACCTCCAAAAGGAATGCCAGGAGTTCGAAAATATTATAAACTTAACGAAATTTCTTTTACCCTGTCTGAGAGCATGGGATTTGCAGAAATCCAATCAATTTTTATGCTGGAAATATGTTTTTCAGATTAGTTTTTAGACGGGGTCACGTGACCCCGTCTACTAGTTTACTGTCAGTCGGAGACTCAAACCGGATGGCACGCGTAGAACACATCAATTGAACCTACGCTAATGAAAAGAGTGCATAAATTGCTATGACCGTTCTGTACAAAGATTTGATAAATATGAATCAATATTTGAAAAACAGTTGAATTATTTTTTCATGTGTCTAAGATTAGTCTTACATTTCTTTCACACAAAAACGAATAAGGTGATTGATGATTTATTCTTACTCTGTTTACATCCGGCCTTTCTACGGAATAACCCGATGATGTACGAATGCATCCGAAGTATTCGTTGACTCATAAGAAATAGTTCTAAAATGATTCAATAACTTTACCTATGAAAGCTTTTCAATGAGTTTGTTTTGGAAGTCATTTTAAATTTAATTTGCGTTGAATGTAATATTTTAAGTAATTCTATCATAAGAAACGGAACAAAAAAAACAGAAATCGAGGAACTGCAAGCGTATGAATACATGAAGAGGAGAAGAACTATTTCCAGATAGCGTGGGGAAAGAAAACATTACACCAAGCGTAACAACAAGTCGAACAAGAAAAATAACAACTGGAGAGGGAGTGAAATTGCAAAATGGTAAATATTCTGTTTTAAACTTTTTATTATAGTATATATAGATGATACAATTTTGCATTAGCTTTAAATGGGTTTATTTATTGCATAATTATATCGGAAACCAGATCCAATGTGTACAGACATCTGTATAGGCTACATGTAGGTCTTGTTGACATTTATCGTATCGTAGGTTTTATGAAACTGTAACGCGAAGAAAGAGAAACGAATTTGAAATAGTTAGGAATGATACAATGATATGTATCTCGGTGTATTTGCTGTTTACATTGCGCATAGCTTTTTTTTAAAACGGGGTTTTCATTGCATACCATAGCCGAAAAAGATGAAATACATATATGTGTATTGTGTGAAATTTGTAAACAGATTTATCAAATTCTAGACAATGCTATGTTTATGATCATACTGAAAAAAACTTGGAGATGTGTTTATGCAAAATATCTTGGAGAATGCACAAAAATATATTGAATTCATTCGGATACTCTTGGAGGCATTATCTTGGAGATAGTTTAGCAATCAGATTATTTCCTGAAATTTCAAAGTTTAATTGAGCCTTTACATTTAAAGGTATGTGCATTCATATTTGAAGTATACATGAACTAGAAATTATAAAAAAAGCTAACTATGACATTTAAAATGTTAATTACTGCTGACTATCACCAAGGTAACGAATCCATTTTTTCTGATTTGTCAAGAGGAAGGCAATGTGTTGCAAATTGTGTTGCATTCTTGATAAAAGCCCATTACAAAAAATGTGAGTTTTATAATTGGAGTAAACATGAATTGCACAATGTTTTACATGGAGGTGATTTATTGTACCAACAACTTAGAGATCTGGATGAATATGATTTCTTGCATCCCTCGAGCATTCCTTGTCACATGAAGTTTGACAATACAAATATTAAGTATCACATATCTGAGACATGCACTGGATCTATGTCTCCCAATTTTAAAGGAGTAAGTCCTCTTTTTTCACCTGAAAATGCATTAGCAACAGTTTCTAATGGTATCAAGAGCAAATTCATGTTATTTATTTGCATGGGTACAGCTGTTGGCCTTGTATACCATGAATCAACATTTTATCTGTTTGACCCTCATGCCAGAGATTTAAATGGAATGCCATCTGAAAGGGGAACATTTGTACATTAAATTTAACAATATTACAGAGATTTGTTCATTTTTGAGAAGATTAGGTACCTCCCTGTGGAAATTGGCATTAACTGATATACAATTCGATTTACATAGAGTAGATCTGTGGCTGATCAATAGAAACCGCTGTAAAAAGTGCAGTGCAAATAGCATATGCATTCTTAATGTACTGAATTGTTCTGATGACTTAAGCCAAAAAAAAAAAAAGAAAGTCAGTAAAAGAAACCTTTCATCAAGTAAAGAGACGAAAGGGTTTGCCTTCTTCTATTCCTTTGCAGGAACCAAAGGAGAATGTATATAAAAATATTTGTCAGAGTCCTATTGAATCTTTAAGTATAGGAATAAAAAGTTTGTGAAGCTGAAAGTCTGAAATTAACACATGGTGAATATAAAAAATTAGGTAGAAGCATTAATTGATAGTAACTAAGAAAGTGTTACAGACACAACACCTGAAGACATGAACATAGAATTTGCAGAAAATTCTATAGATTTTATAAAAATGAGCTGAATAAACTTTACAGCATTTTCCAGTCGAGGATCAAAGATGGTCCAATGTATGCCTGCTGTTCCTGCATGCAAACATTTTTTCGACATTCTGTTTGTATAGTTGACAATGTTAAAATAAAAAATCAACATTTAGTAAGTATTTGTTTAACAGATTTGAAGAGTATGGACAATAAAGGGTGGGTATGCAAAACATGTCTCCTAGCTATTCAACAAGATAAAATTCCAACATGTTCATTAGCTAATGATATGAAATTCCCACCAATTCCAGAGGAATTAAAATTGACACATCTTGAAGAAAGGCTTATTTCGCCACGTCTAGCTTTCATGCAAATTAAAGAACTTCCAAGAGGTGGGCAATTAAACTTGAAGGGTAACATTGTAAATGTCCCTGCTGATATCAACACAACAGTCAAGCTGTAACCAAGGATGTTGGATAATACAGAAATAATTACTGTCAAACTGAAAGGAAAACTCTCATATAAGCATTTTGTTGCTTTTGAAAAAATCAGACCAAATAGGGTATTTGAGGCTGCAAGATGGCTCATCGATAACAGTTCTTTGTTTAGGAGTGAAGGAGTTGAAGTTGACAGTGCATGGTTAAATGGTTATGAAGAAATGCAGCATGTTGAAGAAAATGATCAAACTGAATGTCAAGGAAAAGATCATGTTTTAGAATCAGACTCGCAAATACCATCCAATTCAAATAGTAATAATCACAATGCTTCGGGGTGTACCTCAGATGAATGGACAGAAGATGATAACTTTCATGATCGTCCCACAGGAAATACAGATATTGTTTTACATGCAATGGATTTTAGAGAATATAACCAGATTATATCGTTAGCTCCTGGTGAGAATCAAACACCTCTTGGTCTTTTCCAAGATTACAATTCTGAATTCATGGCTTTTCCAACAATTTACTGTGGACAAGTTAGGCCTGATAATTCAAATAGAAGTGTCCCTGTACATTATAGTACTATTTGTAAGTGGGAATTGCGCCATGTAGACAGAAGAACTGCGATGTGTATTCCGAATATTTGTTTTAAGTTGAAAAGGCTGCAAATAAAACAAATCAAAGACAAGGTAGCACTTGCAGTACGGAAATGCAAAACACAGGGGAGAAAAATGACAGCATGTGAGGTTTTGTCATCTGACTTCATTGACAACTTGGTGAAACAAGATGATGGGTTTGGAGTTTTAAGGAATCTGAGAGGATCTCCACCATATTGGGAACAGACAAAGAAAGATGTATTTGCCATGATTAGACAATTAGGCCTACCCACATGGTTCTGCTCCTTTTCAGCAGCAGAGAAGAAATTGACACCTTTATTGATATGCCTTTCAAAATTAGTTAATGGAAAGATTTTATCCCCGAATGAAGTTAACAGTTTGACCTGGGAAGAAAAGTGTATTTTGATCAAATCCGATCCAGTGACATGTGCTCGATAATTTGATCACAGATTCCAGTCTTTTCTAGCTTGTGTACTGAAATCTAAAATGAATCCGATTTGTGAAATACAGGACTCTTTTTACAGGGTGGAATTTCAGCAGAGAGGATCTCCACATGTGCACATGCTTGTTTGGATTAAAGATGCACCTGTCTACAATGGCACCAATCAAAATGAAGTTGATCATTTTATTGATATGTCACATGTAAAAAAGATGAAGACATGCCAAATCTAGTGAACTATCAAGCTCACAGGCATGCAAGAACCTGCAGGAAAAAAGGTAAAGCTATTTGCAGGTTTAATTTTCCTTTACCTCCAGTGCCATATACTGTTGTTCTAGATCCTTTACATGATGAAGAAAAAAAGATGCTTGGAAAAGAAAACTTTCAGAAAGTTACAGAGTTTATTTCAGAAGTGAAAACAGCAAGCACTCTAAATTTTGAAAAGTTTTTACAAGAAATTGACATGAGTCTTGAGACTTATTTGCATTGCATTCAGTCAACATTGACAGTTTCAAAGGTTTTTCTGAAACGTTCATTAGAAGAAACCCGAATCAACAACTACAAGAAAACATTGCTTAAATGCTATGAAGCTAATCTAGACATTCAATTTATACTGGATCCTTACGCATGCGTTTCGTACATAGTTTCCTACATTTCCAAGGGTCAAAGAGGTTTATCAAACCTTCTTTTTGATGCGTGTCAGGAGGCCAAAAGAAAAGACAGTGATATACGACAACAAGTAAGGAGAATTGGTAACCAATTTTTAAGCCATGTTGAAATTGGTGCTCAAAAAGCTGCATATTTAATACTGCAGATGCATTTGGGCAATCAACAAGAGATGTTGTCTTCATTGATACAAATCCAGCAGACAGAAGAAGAGTTTTACTGAAGTCCTTTACAGCTCTTAAAGAGTTGCCTTCATCTTCTACAAATGTGGAATCTGACAACATATTGAAACGCTACATGAGACGCCTAAGAGAAATGATACAGTACTGTTATGCTGACTTTGCGTCATGGTTTGACACATCTTTTGAAAAATGTAAGAAGTCAAATACATGCCTTGATATTGAAAATGAATTGCCGGAGGATGAATACACATGTGATTTGGAAGATGATATTCCTGGCTTGGAAGAAGAAGACTCAGATGCAGTACAAGATAACTTGTCATGTGACAGGGAAATATTTGAATTCAAGGATGGTACTGTTATGAGAAAGCGAAAAAACCCCAGAAAGTCATCAGATATCACAACATCAGTTTAAGTGAAGATTAAGAAGGACATTATAGACAAATGATTATGTTATTTTCAAAGTGGAGAAACGAAAAAGTTGACCTTCTGTACGGTTGTTCATCATATGAAGAAAGTTATCTAAAAATGAGAAATGGGATAGAAGCAACAAAAACAAGATACATGAAAATAGGGTCAGAAATAGATGAAAGCATTCTGGAAGGTTCAAATGAAATAGAGGACTACCAAAGAATATCAGTTGTCTCTGCACCATTTTCACACAACAGATTAAATTAATGAAACAACCGAAGCTGTCATCTTTTAAAATGAAGCAATGCATATCTTATTCATGTAAAAACTGTTTTATTATATGAAAAACACATAATAAATGTTTTATTTAAAATAATCATCTTTTTTATGCTTTATGAACATACACATAAATATATATATATAAACAACAAAAACGAGAGAGTTCAATGTAATGGAAAAACAAATCACATATTGGCTTAATTAGCATCTAAAAAATAAAGAATATCACTTGAAACTTACTATAAATCATAAGTGAAATACAATATTTTCCAAATAAGGTTTTTTTTTAAATTGCAAAACCAATGTCATGTATAATAAAATAAATTCATGACTAGACCATTCACTGAACTTACAACGACTGAAAAAGCCCACTAAAGGACATGTAAAACAACACTTTACCTTAATTGTTCAAGCTACAAATAATGAACATGTCAAGGCCATCATTGAGTACTTGCTCAATTAATTAATACCAAATAGGAGCCATCAATACCTCAAAATAAATCAATGAGCTGAACAATTTTTAATATTCATTTAGAAAAACAGAGAATAAAACATTCTGTCATGCACAAGATTGTGCTTGGGAACCAAATTAAGTATTTAATGTCCAAAACTGCACTTTAAAGCATGTTCATTTAGAAAATTTGCCAACTTTTCATAATCTCCAGAAGGAGTCACACTAATACATGTAGCCTTAATACACTTCAGATTTTTCATCAAAACTTGAAAAGTTTCTGGCCTGATCTCTGCAGAGTTACGAATTTGTAGATACTTCAGTGTTCCCCCTATCTCATTAGATAATGACAACAGACCATCCTCACTCAAGTTTGCTTAACTACTTATGAAGAGTTTCTCGATACATTTGAACTCTTATAAATTTTAACAATGTTTTCATTGCAATTAAATGTTTTCATTTTTGGAACCCCTGACATCCAAATATTTCAAATTTTTGAATCTACTCAAAACATCACAATCTTGCAGAAGTGTTGCATCAATGGTAAGGTTAACAATTTGCAAAACGTTTCAAAAATTCTACAGTGAATAACTTTTTCATTCATTCATTGAAAAATTTCAAGTAAGTTATTGAATTCCATACAAGATCACTCTTAAAAAGACAAATCACGGATCTGCAAACTTTAGATACAGAATGGTACAATGCTAGATTTCGAATGTATGTTAATATTTTGCATATTATTTCTGGAGGCAAGTTGCATAAATATGCATATCCTGTAAAAGAAAACAGTAAACCCATCAAATTGTTGCACCCAACACAGCAGTTCTATAAATTACAGAAAAGAGGTACGGCTCATTTTCTCATTATTTCGTCTACACCTGTGTTTGGACGGAAAGTACCTGTTAATAAAAATAGCTTCAGGTACCAAGCTGTCGCAATATGATTTTCGAAACCTAGATACTGATTTTATAATGGTGTCTGTAACAAATGATATGTCAGAAGTTCGGGAAACGCTGTGTATAACGATAATGTCTATTGATATTCTGAACCGTGATAAGTTCAAGCAAAATGCAATGAATCTAAGTATAAATAGAGTATATGTAAGGTGTTATTGAAGAGCTATGTTTATATTGGGTGTGCTTATACTTAGACTGAATGAGACTGAATTAAACAAGATGATTTGAAAAAAAATCCAGAAGATCAGATACAGTAGATCTTATTTAAAGTTTTTATTCTTTATGCTCTTCAATTCAGTGAAAAAAATATTTACTACTTGGTGGAATCGATCCAGCGACTACAAAATCAAAAAGTAAGTTGCTGGTAAATAACTAAATATCAGTTAAAATATACAGCAAGTTTGGAAAATCAATATGAAATACCATATTTGAAAACAGTATGAAGGAAAAAGACCATATAAAGCAGAAACAAATCAAAACATCACATCAGAATTCATGGACCTACACGTCGATGTATAACAGAAATTTGAAGACATTTATTTAATCTTTCATGTTCTGTAGAACTGAGAGGAAAGCACACAATATTTCCATTTTTTCCTTACAAATTTTCTTAATTAATTTTTCATGTTTTCTTCATTTTTTAATTTTGAGTTTTAGCATAATCTTCCAAAACATGGATATCAACTTGAGAAGAATTAGATTTGGAAGAAATTTTCCTTTTCTTTTTGGGCTGGGGATCTGTGATACCTGGCTCACCAGAGCTTGAGCTTGTGCAGGGCTCATCTTGAGTGAAACTTCCACTATCTGAGCTCGAGGATAAAGATGAAACCACGCACTTTGGATTTATATCATGTCGATCACTTAAAGGTCATATGAAACGATTTTTAAAGAAAATTAGTTTTATGCAGAAATGTGTTAATAAAGGTATAATAAACAAGAATTTAATTATTCAATGAAAAAATAAAGAAAAATTAAAGCAGCGCAGGTGATCAAAAGTACTCGATCCCGAAAATGATTTCCGATATACGCGGCTTATCTCCCTTTGTTGATGACGTCAATAAGACCCACTGAGTGTAAACAAGTATAGTGCGTTAGGATAGTATATAGCAAAATTTTGCTGCATTTCTTTGAAAATGCCCCAGTGTGCTGCATTTAACTGCAACATTCGGTCACAGAAGGGTGTGGCAATGTATCTTTTTCCAAAAGATCCAAAATTTAGAAGAATTTGGGTACATAATCTTCGACGAGATGGGTTTGTAGCTACGAAGACTTCAAGGTTGTGTGCGAAACATTTCACCGATGACCAGTTTTCAATACACCCATCTGTGGCCAAAAAATGTGGATACAAAAAAATTGATCTGAAACCAGACGCTGTGCCAACGATCTTTGACTTCCCAAAGACCGAAACAAAGACGAAGATGCGTAGGAAATCCACGGCTTACTTCAAGCGAAATGCTTTGGAAGTATGTATTCTGTACATGTAATGCGGATATAAAGGCCTATTAAAAGATTATTTATCATCATAAATTAAAACACTATATAGCATTTTGTACTTCAATATACGTGAATTTGAAGAAATGCATCTACTTAAAATGGTATTTATACTACATGTATATCACATAATCATTACAAATTTGAGTCATAAACGATCAATGTAGGCCTTGATCCTTTCTCAGATGAACGTATGAATTTTTGCTCTTATTATCCATACTGGGCCCTGTAATAACAATTTGATTAATGCGCGTACTTTCCATAACAAAAATATTTTTTACTAAAAAAAACAACAACAAAAACAAACAAAATACAAACAAAAGATAAAAACATATCAAAAATCAAACAAAAAAATATTTCTGTATATTCATAGAATTTGATTTAATTAAAAATTGATGAAAAATTTAAATGTAAAAAAACATGAACATCAAACATTAATTTTGTGAATTTCAGATGTGTACTGCAATAGACAAATCGCCTACACAATTTCCAAAACCAAGTGCTATCATGGGAAAAAACGGCAACCAATCACAGACGTCTGTTATGGGTGATAGTCTTGCAGATCCATGCCTGTCAAACGAAGACGATTTCAGCATGAGAGGTACACAATGGAAAGGGGGGAGTGTTACATTAAATATGTGTGTTTTTCGTGTAAAACGGCATATATTTGTTGACGAAATTACAGTTTTTATAAATTTTCTGACAGAGTCTGCGACAACACTGAACTGCGATTCAAATGCTACCCAAACGTTCCATGCATTTACCCAAACTTCTAACGTAGGTTTTTTTTATTAGATACCTGTTATTCATTTCTTATAAATATTTTGATAAAAAACAAATGTACTATACATCTATACTAAAGCAGTCATGCATATGAATCAAAGACCAACTCTATTTCTATTATTTAATTTGAATATCGATATACAGGAGAGCCAAAGCATCAGTATTCAGGCATCTCCCCAAACAAGAGAAATTGGGATACAAGTTGATACATATACCAGTAATACAGACACAATAGAAACAGAAGAAGAACCGGGTGACAATTGGATGGAATCTGATTCCGAAATGGACGACTCGGACATAGAGTGGAGCCTGCCGAATGAAGATGAGGAAGAGATGAAGCCGAAAAATGTCAGCAGTTTAAGTGGCGACACCAAATTTATTGTTTACAAAAACAGCCTGGAGCAGCTCCTTCCCTCCCAATGCTTGCTCTGTGGAAACCACACACAGGAAACTGACTATGTATGGCGTGTGTTGGGCACTGTTGTACACATTCAGTCCATATGCAACAAATGCGATTGCCAATGGGAATGGGCCAGTCAACCATTTTCAGGAATGATGCCATGGGGCAATTTGGTTTTTGCTGCTGCAATCCTGTTTAGTGGCGCAAGTCCAGTCAAAGCCATCAACACATTAAAGTTTGCTGGTATCCAGTGTTTCAGTTACAGGACTTATTTTTCCCTGCAGCAACTTTACCTAGTCCCAGCTGTTCAAATGGTGAGTTGAAATACTTTTAAAGAAAAAAGGGACAGAAAAAATATATGTATCAAAATTGTTTCATTGAAGTTAATGAAAATGTATTTTTAGATTATAACAGGAAATTTCTATTAAACACATGAAATGTCAAATATAAAAGAAATTTAATCTATCGTATAGTTTCATGGTTTAATTATGCATTTTATTCACAGGTATGGCAGAAAAAACAGCAGGAAATGTTCGATTCTCTTAGAGAAAGAGGACTTCCGGTAAAGTTAGGGGGTGACGCAAGATGCTGTTCACCAGGCCATACAGCGAAGTTTGGATCTTACTCCCTTATGAACCTGGATACATCAAAAGTGCTAGATGTTCAGCTGGTCCAGGTATTTTCGTTTTCGTTTTATATTACACATTAACAAGTAATAATGTATTTATGACTACTACATTTAACAGTTTTACTGCATTGTGTAGCATTTGTTAGATTTGTACTACTATAGTTAAATAAAATTTTTGATTGTTTTTATACAGAGCAATGAAGTACATTCTTCGTATCATATGGAACTTGAGGGGTTGAAGAGAAGTTTGTCACGACTGGAGGAAGAAAACATCGACATCTCACATCTTGTGACTGATCGACACAGTCAGGTCAAATGCTACATGAAAAACGATCAGCCGCATATTGTCCACCTGTTTGATGTGTGGCATGTTGCGAAAGGTATTACAGTCGTACATTTATTTTCATTTTAATATGGTAATATATATATGTGTATTTTATTCTTTAACGCTTTAATTTTTTTTTTATATTTCTAAGGTGTGTACAGGAAGCTACAGGCAATATCAAAAAAGCGCTTATGCAATGTAGTTGGTGAATGGTCTCACTCCATCAGCAACCATTTATACTGGTGTGCTGCATCCAGCAACGGTAATGGTGATCTGATATCCCAGAAATGGCTTTCCATTCTCAACCACGTCGTAGATGTTCACGAGGGACATGGCGACCTTTATCCGAGATGTTTACATGGACCTCTAGTTGATAGGGACTGGATAAAGCGAGGTACCTCTCCGAATATAACTTATGTTGCATATTGCAACTGTTAAAACTACTATCACGTACCGGTATCTATATGTGCACGTACGGTTAACGTTTATTATGATTGTTTGTTTATTTTGAATAGGTTCCAAAGCATATGTGGAATTGGAGGCAGTTGTCAAAGGGAAACTCTTGGTTAACGACATACAAAAACTATCGCATATTGGCCAGACATCCAGCCTGGAATCATTCCACAAAGTAGTTTGCGCTTTTGCACCCAAAGCTGTGCATTTCTTCTTCACACAGATGCAGGCTAGGTAAATACACAATAACGAATAAAATAGAAATAGCTATATTTCTCAGATACAAATAAAAAACACCACTTACCTAATTATTTATTCATTAATGGGCATTTTCAGAATCCGATTTAATATTTTTGAAAAAAAAATGTTTCAGGCTATTCCTTGCAGCTATGCATTTCAACGAAAATAGTTCAAGACAGCAGAGCATGACAAAAGATGGGAATAAGCAATACGCTGTTTCATATCCCAAAGGAAGAAGTGGAGAAGGTGTAGCCAAAGAAGTGAAAGTTGATCAAACCTTCAGTAAGTTTTAACAAAAACTAAATAATTTTCAAATATTTTTTTTTCACCATTTAACGCAATCCGTCTACATTTTTTAGATTACATTGCTGATCTTATGAACGCTGTGGTGGAATTGCGGGAGCTAAACGACAGCTACACTAAAGCAAGGGATGCCATTGACCGCCATGTACAAGTCCCACCCCCTATTACACAACACGTTTTAATTAAAATTTAAGCAATTTATTTTCATATCGTGTTCTTTTTTATAATGTACAACAATCTTTGATAATTTTTGTATGAGTCGCCG
>WFKH01010211.1:48729083-48747710 GCA_016163765.1 Magallana hongkongensis | reverse complement strand
ATATATATATATATATATATATATATATATATATATATATATATATATATATATATATATAAGAAACAACTTACTGTAAGTCCGAACGTTTTCTGGTCGGTGACACTCAGATACAATTTGTCGTTACTCTCAGACCGGAATTCGTATTTTTTCGCATCTTTTTCCACGGTAAACTGTTCCGAAAAATGACCTACCAGTAAAGATATGCCGTACATTGTTATCATATTTGTATACAGTTACATGCAAGAAATCATATTTAGTTAGAATTATTTTTCGTACATTTTTTATCTGTTTGGAAATCTACTTTTTCTACTCTCAATTGTCCTTTATCGTTGACTAGAAATCTGTCGCTTTTTACGGGACGGAACACAACTATTTTAGGCTTTTCTTCGGACTCACTGGTACATGTAAAGATAGGACAGCAATGGCAATACTTTGCATCTATAGAGAGAAATACGTGAAACTAATAAATACATGTTTTATGTACACCTGTATTTCGTGTATATGCGAATTACTGTAAGCGTATTACTTAACCGGATTAAAAAAGTTTAAAAATTACGAGATAGATAGATAGATAGATAGATAGATAGATAGATAGATAGACAGGGGATGCTTACACATTTTATCAGTCCTCATGTAAGGGGGGTTTCCAATGATTGGTAATCTCAATTCTGCAGCACTCAAAAAATCCCAATATGCAATTACATAATTAAAGAAACTAGCTACTCACTTTTATGCATAGTTTTTTTTATGCCTTCCAAAATTGATACGAATCAAAAACAGGCAACTGACGTTATTTATTTTTCAGTAATGAAAAAAATGCACTATGCATAACAATAAATGATGAAAATAAAGAGGGTCTTTTGTATTTTTTAGGCAGGAGCATATCTATTTTCATTGTAAGAAAAACTTGTAACGCCGGGTGCTTGTGGGTTCATAGGCAACTTTTAATAACATTTTTATAACAGTGTATAATTCTAGGTGGTATGGTCATTTAGCAATTTTTAATTGACGTTAAAGGGACTTGGACACGATTTGAGCTCAATTTTTTCAAATTTTATTTTTCCATTTTTAATGTCTAGAATGATCAGTACGGATATTTTTAATGCTTTCTCAAAATTTGAAAGTCAAATCGAGAACAAGAAAAATACAGAGGTTGGAATTCTTTGTTTTGTAAACAAAGCTCGAGCCCTGTTATTGTTTATTGTGTTGTATTGGTATAAATTCTAATCTAATGTTGTTGTTTTTTGCTGTTGATAATTATTTAGAAACACATTGAAACAGTTTATCTTGTTTGTCACAAGCTATTTTGTCAAAGAAATGATAATTTCTTTACATTATATGAAAACAAATATAAGACTCGAGCTTTGATAACATTACAATAGCTTCTTACCTCTGTTTCTAAAATGTAACTTGACTTCTAATTTTCAAAGATTTTGGTGAATCATTCAAGATGAACAAATAAACCATTTTTGTCCCTTTAAGCACTTGACACATGACGTTAAAGACGGTAAAATAGCAGTAGAAAAAGAATGATTGTAGTCATTAATCTCATACGCTATCGTAGCTCAACATCGTGACGACCCATGAAAGGGGGTTACGAATGATGGATGGTCGTAGCCATTTTCTCCTTAAACTGTTAAAAAGAAGAGCTGTGTATAAGGATATAGAAAAACATTCAAACTTTAAGTTAAAATTTATGGTTTTTCTCTTTACTTAATAATATTTTATAGCTTAGCAAATCATTTTTACAATGTTAAGGTGGATATGATGGTTAATTTTGTTGACCACCCAGTCTCTTTTAGATTTCTGTAAAAGAAATAAATGCAGTGTTTCCTTTCTTTTGACTTTGGGTCGTTATATTTCTAGTAATTATCACATGTTATCGTGTGATCAATTCCAGTTGACTTCAACTTCCCATCATTTAGTTTGTTTTAATTAAAACTGTCCGTGAACTACAATTTACTTATATAAAGAAAACACAAATATTTTACAATTACTAATTAAAGTGTGTTTGAACGCAAAAACTAAAAATTTACGTATTATATGTACATGTATAATTTACGATTATGGATAGATAGAATTCATGACAAGTTGTCATGTTGTAAATTTTGTTGTTGTTTTTTTTTTTAATTTTAAATACAACATTTAAAATATGACTGACCTGTAACGATAATGAGTACTAATTTGTTGTGACTGCAGTCACTTTTACATATAATGGAATTTATTTTAAAAAGTAGCTACATCAAATGTCAATGCTTAATAATTAAATATGATTTTATGAGAATTATATATAATCCGTATATCATGTATTTTGTAACGTAAAATACACAAATAAATGACAAATATGACATACATGTACATGTATAGAGGGAATGCAGTTATTTTATTATATAAGATGCAGTTATATAATAAGAAATACAGTAATTGATATAGATATCAACTTACCTCCGATTGATGTTAGATTTCGAATATAAATTGACACATACCTGTACAACCGATTTGTGTAGTTCGCCTTTATATATGTAACATAAAGGTCAAGCCGGTGATTTCCAACCCCTTCTTCACGCGACTTATACCGGTATTGAAGAACTGACACTTAGACTAATAAATCATGTGTTTGCTCTTCCTATATCGTGAGTTCATTTTATGTCTATTAACGGATTTTATTTCCTCGTGGAAAATTTTATTTGTGTCCGGTTTTTTGTAAGTGCAACTCCTCTTTAATCGCTGCACGTAATTTCGAAACCCTTCGCAGGTATTTAGGACACAATGTGTAATGTACATATTACCAGGAAATTCAGATTCCATTATTTTTCTGGGGATTTCGGCTTTTTAACTTAGAATTTTGGTCGTATATTGAATATACTAGTCTAGTAGTAATGAACAGTTTGTAAGCACTACTCATCTTTAACCGATCGACGACGTATTATCAATTAACAATTGTTACTTCCATACTTACGTCGACTCGATATATCCCAGTGAACATGAAATAAAACACTCCACAGCCTTATTAGCATAATCGGAACCTATTAATGAAAAAACCCGAGAACGTCTAAGCTACGTCATTCACGGAATTTAACGAGACCTGCAGGATATCTTGGGATACGTCTTAGTCTAAGTCTGTTTCTCGATGCTCTCCTAAATCTAGGAACCGTCATAACTTTGTCCTAACTTTATGACATCAATTACCTTGTCCTAAGACCATCCTAAGGCTGTAAAATCACGTTTTTGTGGATATTGGGAATGATGTGAAAGTTTTTCTTAAGACCGGTAGAATAAAGCAATATTTTCTACAGTCCCAGCATTTCCGACAAACCTCAAATTCCCAATCCGGGAGGGGGGTCAAAGTCATTTATTCTATCATGTATGTTCATTTTAACAAAATTATTTGGAGAGGGACCTCGAACTCTCACCACCTTCCCCGTAAGTACAAGCCTGCCTGAAAGCTGACAAATTAAGCATTTTTTTTTCGCAAACACTATCTCTGTTTGGCGAATGAAAATTATTCACTTATTTTTAATATCTACATTTTACACTAAGTGAGTTACATTCATTTGTTTTATTACTCTAGGCAATTATTCAAATGTCCTTGGCTAAAAATTAAATTAACATCGGTTTATATAAGTCATGCGTGATCATTCTTAATTTCTATAAATTCATTCCGAAAAAAATAATCTTTAAAAAATTCTTAATGTTAAATAAACTGTATTTATGTATTTTAGAGATATATTACAACTTATTTCTTATTTTAAAACATGTTCGTGTATTCTATATATTGCGGATTAAAGGGAAACTAATTGTTGTGTTTGTATGTGTGTGTTTCTACATGTAACGTTAAATTCTATGAAAAGCGCGTGTTTATGTATTACATGTGCTTGAATGACAAGATCATCAAATGTTAATTCACACTCAAAGAATGCACACGTGTTGTTTAAATATTTATTCGCTTGTAAGCCAATTCTGTCATGGTACATATTTTCTTTAAAAAATAGCAGTCATTTGGATTTCGGGGGGGGGGGGGGCATTTTTTGTTTTTGTTTTTGGTTTTTTAAACTAAATTGCTTTTGGATACTGATATATATTAAGGCAAATGTAAATTTTTAAAAATGTATACATTAAATTTACTGGTTTTAGGCCCATTGTGTTAACTACCGACACGTACAATTTTCTCTGGCAAAATGTTTAATGATTAATCCCTACAAAAGTCTCTCGGATTTTATCTGTCCGAATAAATGTGAAAAATAAGAATGGTTGTAGAAGGTTAGGATATCCTAACTTAAGATGTTCCTAAGTTACCGTCGAGCTACATCTTAAGACGTGTCCTAGGTTGATCTTAGGATGTTCCTAACTTTTTTCCTAAGTCATATCTTAGGAACAAACTTAGGTTCTTAGGAACACACTTAGGTCATAACTTAGGAAAGTTTCGTGAACATACCTGCAGTTCGAGACTCTTGCAAATCGAGAGAGGAGTTAAAATCGTAAATGTAAGTAAAAGTTTATGTTTATTTTATCGGCAAACTTTTTAAATTATTTAAAGTTGCAGAACAATTGTGTATTAATGTTATTTCGAAGTTGGGGATGATTAGCATTATCTCGTTAAATATTGTTCAGCATGAAACTGTCTGAAAAGCAGTTTTCGATTTTGTCAACAATCTGAAACGTGCTAGGGGGTAGGAAATGATGGAACTGTAGAAAATATTGCACAGTATCGGTAAGAACATCTATACTATATATATATTATATTATATTAAAATAATAGACTCGAATTTTTGGCCTTTAATACCGATCAATCGGAAGAGTACTGTATTTTGTTTTATATATTTTAAACATCATTGGTACTTGAAGATTACCAATTTGTTTTTATTTTTTCTCAATCAAGCTTCGTTAATTAATAATCAACGAAAATTCCTCAAAAAATTCCGGAAATCATCTGGATTTTTTTGATTTTACAATCTTGCGCATGCGCATTACATTCACACTGAATCACGGGAGGCTCTTTAGTTTATGTTTCCACAAATATCACATTTGCATTGATAAACTCAGAAACGATAATACAAATACGTGTAAATTTTCATTGGAAATTTGCTATATATTCTGTTCATCAAAGAAAATACGGGAGATAGCTCTAACACAGTGGATTTATTCTGTCAACGTGGTGTGTAAATTTGAAGCGACTGAGTAAAAAACGTTGCATTGTGAAAAGGGTAATATGAATCAAATTTTTAGATGAAAGGTATTTACAGCCTCAAAATGGTTTGTTATGAATAATTTGACTGTTATTTTCAATGCAACTTCATTAATTTTCTCCAAAATCGTTTCGGAGCGATTCTGCAATTTTCTGCTACATTACGGGTATATGGGGGGGGGGGGGGGGGGCTTTTTAACTGTGGTGAAGGCCTGTCCCAAAACACTGTTAGATTATTCTAACTAAGCAGAATGTAGTAAAATTAATAGCATTATTGTAGTTTTTGGTTATGTAAATGTCAACAATACGGTGTTTCGATGTATCTATTTCGTAAATGTCCAATATCATATGCAATGTCAACCCGTTCACGTACGGGTCAAAATCTAGTACTCACTTACAATGCTAAACTAGATAAACACCTTTTTTTAAAACCTACAGAAGAACTTACGACTTATGACCAAATTAATGAATGCTAATTAATCAAAAACTAATCAATGTTTTATTCTCATGGCTGTAAAATGTAATTTTGGGAATTGAAATAGTTGTGAACAAATGGTTTTATATAATTTTGTTCATTTAAGATCATTCTACGAGACTGTAAATATTTACGACTTTGTCGTAAGTTCTTTTGTAAAATGCAGCCCTGCAGTGCATTACATTGTAGTTCCACTATACATGTGATACCAAAATGTTAATAATTTATGGTAGTTTTGAAATATGACTTGAAGGACATGTTTTGGTATAAAATGTGCATACAGGTGTATTATAATCAGTTGCTACACATATTGGTAACTAGCATACGTTAAAAAAATTGTATTTTTTTTACTAGAATATTTTTACAGGCTTTTTGGTGTTTGTGTCAATCATTCCTTCAGTCATTTCAATACAGAATTTCCTCGACACGTACATGAAGTTTTGATACATGTATCTCTTTATCTATTAATTGATATTGATAGCATTTATGATTGTTTATGAATCAAGGGTCTGCATTTGTTTTATAAATATAACATTATACAATAGAGAGAGAGAGAGAGGGAGAGAGAGAGAGAGAGAGAGATTGTAATTACAATGTAAGTATTATTGATTGCCTTGCTTCCATGAACCATATATATATTTCAATAATGCCACAGTGCATTAGCAGTATTGTTGTTGAGAGAGATCATGGAGAGAGAGAAAGAGAGGAGAGAGAGAGACTTGAGATAGAGAGATCATGAAAAGCCATTACAAATTTTATAGTTATATGTCATTTCCCACGCAATGAATTGTGATGGTTGTAATAAGGGTAATGTTTTGATTCATGTCTCAGAAATTGCATATGCACATAAAAAGTGTAATCTTAGACACACCCTTTTGTTTTGATGTAATGACAGCATTTAGCTTTGTAATGATAGTGTATCTTTTTTCTTCTAATTTACAGGTTTTCAGGCTGCCTCCAGATGATCTGAAGATCAGGAATATACAGTAGAGAATATTGTCAATTTGATATTGCTAATGACCCAGTCAGGTCTGCTGAAGCCCAGAAGGTACTGCTTTGTCATGTGATAAACTTACAACGTGTCCTCTATATGTAGATATATTTGGTTTTAGCTGATTGAAAGCAAAGCACTGTCATCTAAAAAGCTACAATGTCTTGTGTAAAAGTCGCACATGTATAAGGGAAAGGTTTGTGTAGGCATGTTGTTGCAACACTGATTATCGGTATTTGAAGTGGTGGGAACCTCCAAAAGGAATGCCAGGAGTTCGAAAATATTATAAACTTAACGAACTTTCTTTTACCCTGTCTGAGAGCATGGGATCTGCAGAAATCCTATCAATTTTTATGCTGAAAATATGTTTTTCAGATTAGTTTTTAGACAGGGTCACGTGACCCCGTCTACTAGTTTACTGTCAGTCGGAGACTCAAACCGGATGGCACGCGTAGAACACATCAATTGAACCTACGCTAATGAAAAGAGTGCATAAATTGCTATGACCGTTCTGTACAAAGATTTGATAAATATGAATCAATATTTGAAAAACTGTAGAATTATTTTTTCATGTGTCTAAGATTAGTCTTACATTTCTTTCACACAAAAACGAATAAGGTGATTGATGATTTATTCTTACTCTGTTTACATCCGGCCTTTCTACGGAATAACCCGATGATGTACGAATGCATCCGAAGTATTCGTTGACTCATAAGAAATAGTTCTAAAATGATTCAATAACTTTACCTATGAAAGCTTTTCAATGAGTTTGTTTTGGAAGTCATTTTAAATTTAATTTGCGTTGAATGTAATATTTTAAGTAATTCTATCATAAGAAACGGAACAAAAAAACAGAAATCGAGGAACTGCAAGCGTATGAATACATGAAGAGGAGAAGAACTATTTCCAGATAGCGTGGGGAAAGAAAACATTACACCAAGCGTAACAACAAGTCGAACAAGAAAAATAACAACTGGAGAGGGAGTGAAGTTGCAAAATGGTAAATATTCTGTTTTAAACTTTTTATTATAGTATATATAGATGATACTATTTTGCATTAGCTTTAAATGGGTTTATTTATTGCATAATTATATCGGAAACCAGATCCAATGTGTACAGACATCTGTATAGGCTACATGTAGGTCTTGTTGACATTTATCGTATCGTAGGTTTTATGAAACTGTAACGCGAAGAAAGAGAAACGAATTTGAAATAGTTAGGAATGATACAATGAAATGTATCTCGGTGTATTTGCTGTTTACATTGCGCATAGCTTTTTTTTTTTAAAACGGGGTTTTCATTGCATACCATAGCCGAAAAAGATGAAATACATATATGTGTATTGTGTGAAATTTGTAAACAGATTTATCAAATTCTAGACAATGCTATGTTTATGATCATACTGAAAAAAAAACTTGGAGATGTGTTTATGCAAAATATCTTGGAGAATGCACAAAAATATATTGAATTCATTCGGATACTCTTGGAGGCATTATCTTGGAGATAGTTTAGCAATCAGATTATTTCCTGAAATTTCAAAGTTTAATTGAGCCTTTACATTTAAAGGTATGTGCATTCATATTTGAAGTATACATGAACTAGAAATTATAAAAAAAGCTAACTATGACATTTAAAATGTTAATTACTGCTGACTATCACCAAGGTAACGAATCCATTTTTTCTGATTTGTCAAGAGGAAGGCAATGTGTTGCAAATTGTGTTGCATTCTTGATAAAAGCCCATTACAAAAAATGTGAGTTTTATAATTGGAGTAAACATGAATTGCACAATGTTTTACATGGAGGTGATTTATTGTACCAACAACTTAGAGATCTGGATGAATATGATTTCTTGCATCCCTCGAGCATTCCTTGTCACATGAAGTTTGACAATACAAATATTAAGAATCACATATCTGAGACATGCACTGGATCTATGTCTCCCAATTTTAAAGGAGTAAGTCCTCTTTTTTCACCTGAAAATGCATTAGCAACAGTTTCTAATGGTATCAAGAGCAAATTCATGTTATTTATTTGCATGGGTACAGCTGTTGGCCTTGTATACCATGAATCAACATTTTATCTGTTTGACCCTCATGCCAGAGATTTAAATGGAATGCCATCTGAAAGGGGAACATTTGTACATTAAATTTAACAATATTACAGAGATTTGTTCATTTTTGAGAAGATTAGGTACCTCCCTGTGGAAATTGGCATTAACTGATATACAATTCGATTTACATAGAGTAGATCTGTGGCTGATCAATAGAAACCGCTGTAAAAAGTGCAGTGCAAATAGCATATGCATTCTTAATGTACTGAATTGTTCTGATGACTTAAGCCAAAAAAAAAAAAGAAAGTCAGTAAAAGAAACCTTTCATCAAGTAAAGAGACGAAAGGGTTTGCCTTCTTCTATTCCTTTGCAGGAACCAAAGGAGAATGTATATAAAAATATTTGTCAGAGTCCTATTGAATCTTTAAGTATAGGAATAAAAAGTTTGTGAAGCTGAAAGTCTGAAATTAACACATGGTGAATATAAAAAATTAGGTAGAAGCATTAATTGATAGTAACTTAGAAAGTGTTACAGACACAACACCTGAAGACATGAACATAGAATTTGCAGAAAATTCTATAGATTTTATAAAAATGAGCTGAATAAACTTTACAGCATTTTCCAGTCGAGGATCAAAGATGGTCCAATGTATGCCTGCTGTTCCTGCATGCAAACATTTTTTCGACATTCTGTTTGTATAGTTGACAATGTTAAAATAAAAAATCAACATTTAGTAAGTATTTGTTTAACAGATTTGAAGAGTATGGACAATAAAGGGTGGGTATGCAAAACATGTCTCCTAGCTATTCAACAAGATAAAATTCCAACATGTTCATTAGCTAATGATATGAAATTCCCACCAATTCCAGAGGAATTAAAATTGACACATCTTGAAGAAAGGCTTATTTCGCCACGTCTAGCTTTCATGCAAATTAAAGAACTTCCAAGAGGTGGGCAATTAAACTTGAAGGGTAACATTGTAAATGTCCCTGCTGATATCAACACAACAGTCAAGCTGTAACCAAGGATGTTGGATAATACAGAAATAATTACTGTCAAACTGAAAGGAAAACTCTCATATAAGCATTTTGTTGCTTTTGAAAAAATCAGACCAAATAGGGTATTTGAGGATGCAAGATGGCTCATTGATAACAGTTCTTTGTTTAGGAGTGAAGGAGTTGAAGTTGACAGTGCATGGTTAAATGGTTATGAAGAAATGCAGCATGTTGAAGAAAATGATCAAACTGAATGTCAAGGAAAAGATCATGTTTTAGAATCAGACTCGCAAATACCATCCAATTCAAATAGTAATAATCACAATGCTTCGGGGTGTACCTCAGATGAATGGACAGAAGATGATAACTTTCATGATCGTCCCACAGGAAATAAAGATACTGTTTTACATGCAATGGATTTTAGAGAATATAACCAGATTCTATCGTTAGCTCCTGGTGAGAATCAAACACCTCTTGGTCTTTTCCAAGATTACAATTCTGAATTCATGGCTTTTCCAACAATTTACTGTGGACAAGTTAGGCCTGATAATTCAAATAGAAGTGTCCCTGTACATTATAGTACTATTTGTAAGTGGGAATTGCGCCATGTAGACAGAAGAACTGCGATGTGTATTCCGAATATTTTTTTTAAGTTGAAAACGCTGCAAATAAAACAAATCAAAGACAAGGTAGCACTTGCAGTACGGAAATGCAAAACCCAGGGGAGAAAAACGACAGCATGTGAGGTTTTGTCATCTGACTTCATTGACAACTTGGTGAAACAAGATGATGGGTTTGGAGTTTTAAGGAATCTGAGAGAATCTCCACCATATTGGGAACAGACAAAGAAAGATGTATTTGCCATGATTAGGCATGATTACCCACATGGTTCTGCTCCTTTTCAGCAGCAGAGAAGAAATTGACACCTTTATTGATATGCCTTTCAAAATTAGTTAATGGAAAGATTTTATCCCCGAATGAAGTGAACAGTTTGACCTGGGAAGAAAAGTGTATTTTGATCAAATCCGATCCAGTGACATGTGCTCGATATTTTGATCACAGATTCCAGTCTTTTCTAGCTTGTGTACTGAAATCTAAAATGAATCCGATTTGTGAAATACAGGACTTTTTTTACAGGGTGGAATTTCAGCAGAGAGGATCTCCACATGTCACATGCTTGTTTGGATTAAAGATGCACCTGTCTACAATGGCACCAATCAAAATGAAGTTGATCATTTTATTGATATGTCACATGTAAAAAAATGAAGACATGCCAAATCTAGTGAACTATCAAACTCAGAGGCATGCAAGAACCTGCAGGAAAAAAGGTAAAGCTATTTGCAGGTTTAATTTTCCTTTACCTCCAATGCCATATACTGTTGTTCTAGATCCTTTACATGATGAAGAAGAAAAGATGCTTTGAATAGAAAACTTTCAGAAAGTTACAGAGTTTATTTCAGAAGTGAAAACAGCAAGCACTCTAAATTTTGAAGAGTTTTTACAAGAAATTGACATGAGTCTTGAGACTTATTTGGATTGCATTCAGTCAACATTGACAGTTTCAAAGGTTTTTCTGAAACGTTCATTAGAAGAAACTCGAATCAACAACTACAACAAAACATTGCTTAAATGCTGGGAAGCTAATCTAGACATTCAGTTTATACTGGATCCTTACGCATGTGTTTCGTACATAGTTTCCTACATTTCCAAGGGTCAAAGAGGTTTATCAAACCTTCTTTTTGATGCGTGTCAGGAGGCCAAAAGAAAAGGCAGTGATATACGACAACAAGTAAGGAGAATTGGTAACCAATTTTTAAGCCATGTTGAAATTGGTGCTCAAAAAGCTGCATATTTAATACTGCAGATGCATTTGGGCAATCAACAAGAGATGTTGTCTTCATTGATACAAATCCAGCAGACAGAAGAACAGTTTTACTGAAGTCCTTTACAGCTCTTAAAGAGTTGCCTTCATCTTCTACAAATGTGGAATCTGACAACATATTGAAACGCTACATGAGACGCCCAAGAGAAATGATACAGTACTGTTATGCTGACTTTGCGTCATGGTTTGACACATCTTTTGAAAAATGTAAGAAGTCAAATACATGCCTTGATATTCAAAATGAATTGCCGGAGGATGAATACACATGTGATTTGGAAGATGATATTCCTGGCTTGGAAGAAGAAGACTCAGATGCAGTACAAGATAACTTGTCATGTGACAGGGAAATATTTGAATTCAAGGATGGTACTGTTATGAGAAAGCGAAAAAACCCCAGAAAGTCATCAGATATCACAACATCAGTTTAAATGAAGATTAAGAAGGACATTATAGACAAATGATTATGTTATTTTCAAAGTGGAGAAACGAAAAAGTTGACCTTCTGTACGGTTGTTTATCATATGAAGAAAGTTATCTAAAAATGAGAAATGGGATAGAAGCAACAAAAACAAGATACATGAAAATAGGGTCAGAAATAGATGAAAGCATTCTGGAAGGTTCAAATGAAATAGAGGACTACCAAAGAATATCAGTTGTCTCTGCACCATTTTCACACAACAGATTAATTAATGAAACAACCGAAGCTGTCATCTTTTAAAATGAAGCAATGCATATCTTATTCATGTAAAAACTGTTTTATTATATGAAAAACACATAATAAATGTTTTATTTAAAATAATCATCTTTTTTATGCTTTATGAACATACACATAAATATATATATATAAACAACAAAAACGAGAGAGTTCAATGTAATGGAAAAACAAATCACATATTGGCGTAATTAGCATCTACAAAATAAAGAGCATCACTTGAAACTTACTATAAATTATAAGTGAAATAAAATATTTTCCAAATAAGGTTTTTTTTTTAAATTGCAAAACCAATGTCATGTATAATAAAATAAATTCATGACTTGACCATTCACTGAACTTACAACGACTGAAAAAGCCCACTAAAGGACATGTAAAACCACAATTTACCTTAATTGTTCAAGCTACAAATAATGAACATGTCAAGGCCATCATTGAGTACTTGCTCAATTAATTAATACCAAATAGGAGCCATCAATACCTCAAAATAAATCAATGAGCTGAACAATTTTTAATATTCATTTAGAAAAACAGAGAATAAAACATTCTGTCATGTTCAAGATTGTGCTTGGGAACCAAATTAAGTATTTAATGTCCAAAACTGCACTTTAAAGCATGTTCATTTAGAAAATTTGCCAACTTTTCATAATCTCCAGAAGGAGTCACACTAATACATGTAGCCTTAATACACTTCAGATTTTTCATCAAAACTTGAAAGTTTCTGGCCTGATCTCTGCAGAGTAACGAATTTGTAGATACTTCAGTGTTCCCCCTATCTCATTAGATAATGACAACAGACCATCCTCACTCAAGTTTGCTAAACTACTTATGAAGATTTTCTCGATACATTTGAACTCTTATAAATTTTAACAATGTTTTCATTGCAATTAAATGTTTTCAATTTTGGAACCCCTGACATCCAAATATTTCAAATTTTTGAATCGACTCAAAACATCACAATCTTGCAGAAGTGTTGCATCAATGGTAAGGTTAACAATTTGCAAAACGTTTCAAAAATTCTACAGTGAATAACTTTTTCATTCATTCATTGAAAAATTTCAAGTAAGTTATTGAATTCCATACAAGATCACTCTTAAAAAGACAAATCATGGATCTGCAAACTTTATATACAGAATGGTACAATGCTAGATTTCGAATGTATGTTAATATTTTGCATATTATTTCTGGAGGCAAGTGGCATAAATATGCATATCCTGTAAAAGAAAATAGTAAACCCATCAAATTGTTGCACCCAACACAGCAGTTCTATAAATTACAGAAAAGAGGTACGGCTCATTTTCTCATTATTTCGTCTACACCTGTGTTTGGACGGAAAGTACCTGTTAATAAAAATAGCTTCAGGTACCAAGCTGTCGCAATATGATTTTCGAAACCTAGATACTGATTTTATAATGGTGTCTGTAACAAATGATATGTCAGAAGTTCGGAAAACGCTGTGTATAACGATAATGTCTATTGATATTCTGAACCGTGATAAGTTCAAACAAAATGCAATGAATCTAAGTATAAATAGAGTATATGTATGGTGTTATTGAAGAGCTATGTTTATATTGGGTGTGCTTATACTTAGACTGAATGAGACTGAATTAAACAAGATGATTTGAAAAAAAAATCCAGAAGATTAGATACAGTAGATCTTATTTAAAGTTTTTATTTTCTTTATGCTCTTCAATTCAGTGAAAAAAATATTCACTACTAGGTGGAATCGATCCAGCGACTACAAAATCAAAAAGTAAGTTGCTGGTAAATAACTAAATATCAGTTAAAATATACAGCAAGTTTGGAAAATCGATATGAAATACCATATTTGAAAACAGTATGAAGGAAAAAGACCATATAAAGCAGAAACAAATCAAAACATCACATCAGAATTCATGGACCTACACGTCGATGTATAACAGAAATTTGAAGACATTTATTTAATCTTTCATGTTCTGTAGAACTGAGAGGAAAGCACAAAATATTTCCATTTTTTCCTTACAAATTTTCTCAATTAATTTTTCATGTTTTCTTCATTTTTTAATTTTGAGTTTTAGCATAATCTTCCAAAAAATGGATATCAACTTGAGAAGAATTAGATTTGGAAGAAATTTTTCTTTTTCTTTTTGGGCTGGGGATCTGTGATACCTGGCTCACCAGAGCTTGAGCTTGTGCATGGCTCATCTTGAGTGAAACTTCCACTATCTGAGCTCGAGGATAAAGATGAAACCACGCACTTTGGATTTATATCATGTCGATCACTTAAAGGTCATATGAAACGATTTTTAAAGAAAATTAGTTTTATGCAGAAATGTGTTAATAAAGGTATAATAAACAAGAATTTAATTATTCAATGAAAAAATAAAGAAAAATTAAAGCAGCGCAGGTGATCAAAAGTACTCGATCCCGAAAATGATTTCCGATATACGCGGCTTATCTCCCTTTGTTGATGACGTCAATAAGACCCACTGAGTGTAAACAAGTATAGTGCGTTAGGATAGTATATAGCAAAATTTTGCTGCATTTCTTTGAAAATGCCCCAGTGTGCTGCATTTAACTGCAACATTCGGTCACAGAAGGGTGTGGCAATGTATCTTTTTCCAAAAGATCCAAAATTTAGAAGAATTTGGGTACATAATCTTCGACGAGATGGGTTTGTAGCTACGAAGACTTCAAGGTTGTGTGCGAAACATTTCACCGATGACCAGTTTTCAATACACCCATCTGTGGCCAAAAAATGTGGATACAAAAAAATTGATCTGAAACCAGACGCTGTGCCAACGATCTTTGACTTCCCAAAGACTGAAACAAAGACGAAGATGCGTAGGAAATCCACGGCTTACTTCAAGCGAAATGCTTTGGAAGTATGTATGCTGTACATGTAATGCGGATATAAAGGCCTATTAAAAGATTATTTATCATCATAAATTAAAACACTATATAGCATTTTGTACTTCAATATACGTGAATTTGAAGAAATGCATCTACTTAAAATGGTATTTATACTACATGTATATCACATAATCATTACAAATTTGAGTCATAAACGATCAATGTAGGCCTTGATCCTTTCTCAGATGCACGTATGAATTTTTGCTCTTATTATCCATACTGGGCCCTGTAATAACAATTTGATTAATGCGCGTACTTTCCATAACAAAAATATTTTTTACTAAAAAAAACAACAACAAAAAACAAACAAAATACAAACAAAAGATAAAAACATATCAAAAATCAAACAAAAAAATATTTCTGTATATTCATAGAATTTGATTTAATTAAAAATTGATGAAAAATTTAAATGTAAAAAAACATGAACATCAAACATTAATTTTGTGAATTTCAGATGTGTACTGCAATAGACAAATCGCCTACACAATTTCCAAAACCAAGTGCTATCATGGGAAAAAACGGCAACCAATCACAGACGTCTGTTATGGGTGATAGTCTTGCAGATCCATGCCTGTCAAACGAAGACGATTTCAGCATGAGAGGTACACAATGGAAAGGGGGGAGTGTTACATTAAATATGTGTGTTTTTCGTGTAAAACGGCATATATTTGTTGACGAAATTACAGTTTTTATAAATTTTCTGACAGAGTCTGCGACAACACTGAACTGCGATTCAAATGCTACCCAAACGTTCCATGCATTTACCCAAACTTCTAACGTAGGTTTTTTTTATTAGATACCTGTTATTCATTTCTTATAAATATTTTGATAAAAAACAAATGTACTATACATCTATACTAAAGCAGTCATGCATATGAATCAAAGACCAACTCTATTTCTATTATTTAATTTGAATATCGATATACAGGAGAGCCAAAGCATCAGTATTCAGGCATCTCCCCAAACAAGAGAAATTGGGATACAAGTTGATACATATACCAGTAATACAGACACAATAGAAACAGAAGAAGAACCGGGTGACAATTGGATGGAATCTGATTCCGAAATGGACGACTCGGACATAGAGTGGAGCCTGCCGAATGAAGATGAGGAAGAGATGAAGCCGAAAAATGTCAGCAGTTTAAGTGGCGACACCAAATTTATTGTTTACAAAAGCAGCCTGGAGCAGCTCCTTCCCTCCCAATGCTTGCTCTGTGGAAACCACACACAGGAATCTGACTATGTATGGCGTGTGTTGGGCACTGTTGTACACATTCAGTCCATATGCAACAAATGCGATTGCCAATGGGAATGGGCCAGTCAACCATTTTCAGGAATGATGCCATGGGGCAATTTGGTTTTTGCTGCTGCAATCCTGTTTAGTGGCGCAAGTCCAGTCAAAGCCATCAACACATTAAAGTTTGCTGGTATCCAGTGTTTCAGTTACAGGACTTATTTTTCACTGCAGCAACTTTACCTAGTCCCAGCTGTTCAAATGGTCAGTTGAAATACTTTTAAAGAAAAAAGGGACAGAAAAAATATATGTATCAAAATTGTTTCATTGAAGTTAATGAAAATGTATTTTTAGATTATAACAGGAAATTTCTATTAAACACATGAAATGTCAAATATAAAAGAAATTTAATCTATCGTATAGTTTCATGGTTTAATTATGCATTTTATTCACAGGTATGGCAGAAAAAACAGCAGGAAATGTTCGATTCTCTTAGAGAAAGAGGACTTCCGGTAAAGTTAGGGGGTGACGCAAGATGCTGTTCACCGGGCCATACAGCGAAGTTTGGATCTTACTCCCTTATGAACCTGGATACATCAAAAGTGCTAGATGTTCAGCTGGTCCAGGTATTTTCGTTTTCGTTTTATATTACACATTAACAAGTAATAATGTATTTATGACTACTACATTTAACAGTTTTACTGCATTGTGTAGCATTTGTTAGATTTGTACTACTATAGTTAAATAAAAATTTTGATTGTTTTTATACAGAGCAATGAAGTACATTCTTCGTATCATATGGAACTTGAGGGGTTGAAGAGAAGTTTGTCACGACTGGAGGAAGAAAACATCGACATCTCACATCTTGTGACTGATCGACACAGTCAGGTCAAATGCTACATGAAAAACGATCAGCCGCATATTGTCCACCTGTTTGATGTGTGGCATGTTGCGAAAGGTATTACAGTCGTACATTTATTTTCATTTTAATATGGTAATATATATGTGTATTTTATTCTTTAACGTTTTAATTTTTTTTTATATTTTTAAGGTGTGTACAGGAAGCTACAGGCAATATCAAAAAAGCGCTTATGCAATGTAGTTGGTGAATGGTCTCACTCCATCAGCAACCATTTATACTGGTGTGCTGCATCCAGCAACGGTAATGGTGATCTGATATCCCAGAAATGGCTTTCCATTCTCAACCACGTCGTAGATGTTCACGAGGGACATGGCGACCTTTATCCGAGATGTTTACATGGACCTCTAGTTGATAGGGACTGGATAAAGCGAGGTACCTCTCCGAATATAACTTATGTTGCATATTGCAACTGTTAAAACTACTATCACGTACCGGTATCTATATGTGCACGTACGGTTAACGTTTATTATGATTGTTTGTTTATTTTGAATAGGTTCCAAAGCATATGTGGAATTGGAGGCAGTTGTCAAAGGGAAACTCTTGGTTAACGACATACAAAAACTATCGCATATTGGCCAGACATCCAGCCTGGAATCATTCCACAAAGTAGTTTGCGCTTTTGCACCCAAAGCTGTGCATTTCTTCTTCACACAGATGCAGGCTAGGTAAATACACAATAACGAATAAAATAGAAATAGCTATATTTCTCAGATACAAATAAAAAACACCACTTACCTAATTATTTATTCATTAATGGGCATTTTCAGAATCCGATTTAATATTTTTGAAAAAAAAATGTTTCAGGCTATTCCTTGCAGCTATGCATTTCAACGAAAATAGTTCAAGACAGCAGAGCATGACAAAAGATGGGAATAAGCAATACGCTGTTTCATATCCCAAAGGAAGAAGTGGAGAAGGTGTAGCCAAAGAAGTGAAAGTTGATCAAACCTTCAGTAAGTTTTAACAAAAACTAAATAATTTTCAAATATTTTTTTTCACCATTTAACGCAATCCGTCTACATTTTTTAGATTACATTGCTGATCTTATGAACGCTGTGGTGGAATTGCGGGAGCTAAACGACAGCTACACTAAAGCAAGGGATGCCATTGACCGCCATGTACAAGTCCCACCCCCTATTGCACAGAGCACCCCGAAACCACCGAAGGACGTTACAGTTCAGAGACACACAACACGTTTTAATTAAAATTTAAGCAATTTATTTTCATATCGTGTTCTTTTTATAATGTACAACAATCTTTGATAATTTTTGTATGAGTCGCCG
>WFKH01010211.1:48675519-48691303 GCA_016163765.1 Magallana hongkongensis | reverse complement strand
TTTGAAGTAAAATACCACTGTTAAAAATCGTTTCATATGACCTTTAATATATCCTGGAATTCCTCTTGATACAGAAATTCTTTCCTTTCATTCCCTGTCTTAGCCTGGTCAGCTTGATGGCGCTTGAGGGCAGTAAGTTGTGTTTTCCATCTTCCTTCAACTTTGGGAACAGAAAACACAGTTTTAAAAATGTTTGTGTAATTCTTCTGTGTTTTAGCCACAGTGCTGTTTCCTTGCGTGTGGGCGATAAAACAACTTTTCTTTTCTTTTCTTTCCTGTACCCTGAAATTATGAAAACTGTTCATATGTAAATATGCCAGATGGTGATGGCTTCGGTGAATTCTCTAGGGTATGTGGAACAGTTGGAATGTCTACAAAAATGACAAGAGAAAAATCAGTTAAGAAACTGAAAACAGATTTGTTACAGAAATTTATAATTGGAAATGTTGACATCTTTTGTCCATTTAGAAGTCACTCGGAATATCGCGCACAGTTTTTCAATGTTATCATCTGGGTATTTTTATTTCTTTTGCAATTCACAATCCCCATATACTTTTAATTTTTAGCCGTGTATTGAAACCTGACAAGCTAGAAGGACGTTTCAAAAGAGAAATCTTTGGATTTGTTCATACTATTGAATGAACATCGATTGAATCCAAATGTATTCATAAACATAGAATAATTTGAGAAAATGTGTGGCAAAAATATTCTCGGACAGACGTTACGCCTTTTCTAAAAAAAAACCCGAATAATGAAAAATACCTGGCAATTCTTCATTTTCAGCTTCAATTTCTTTCTCCATGGCTGCTTGTATGATGAGCTGCTTAGCCAACAGTTTATAAGCAGGATCTGTTAAAAATGAATATTCTTTATAACAATTGAATGCAAATTAACTTAAAAAAATAGATGCTAAATTCAATTCGTAGGAACGGTTCTAGGTGTGAGAATTGTTTATTAACGTTACACATATACGAGTACATTATGTAACATAATTAACATGCATGTGTAATGTTTACAAATGTGTTCACTTTAATTGTAAAGAATACTATCAAAATAACCTGGGGAAGTAAAGTGCCCATACAACTCTGCCGATACTTGTACAGACACAAGTTTTTTCGTTGCCCAAAGAAATGTTAATATTGGTGAATCTATAATAAAATCATCAAATCAACTGAATATGCATAAACATAGCAATTATAAAAAGAAATATCTTTTTAAACAATACATGTATTCGCTGTCCTTTCCATTCATGCCATAACTTGAAACAAATAAATTTGACCAAAATCGTGATCATACTCCTTTAAAGCGGAAGACTCTTCTTCGGTAAGTAGAAGAGCAAATCGAACCGGCCTATGCTCAAATCTCTGCACGGGAAAGGGAAAAAACGTTTAAGATTGAATATCAACAAAACATTGTAAGTAATCATAGGTGAAGCAGCGAAGATGATTTTCAATGAGTATTTAAAAGGTGAAATTTATAATTTTGAAGAGTTTGTAGACTTAAAATGGACGAGATATTTGACAACTTTAATGTGGGTTTGTGTAGATCGTCGCTTTTTGTGAATAAATGATTGTGTCACTTGATAGTCCTCCAGAAAATAAAACACTTATTAGCTACATGTTTATTACTGATTGACTACAGAAATATATCGGGTTGATCAATTTCATAGAGTCATTAGACGGCCCGGCTTCGCCTCGCCATCTATGAGATTGATCAACCCGATATATTTCTGTAGTCAGTCAGTAACAAACCTAATAAGTAATAGTATAATAAGATGATATTGTATTGTATGATATTGTATATGACATTGTATCGTATGCTTGATATTATTGCTTATAATTAGATTTGTAACTAACCGACTAAATAAATATATCGGGTTGATTAATCTCATAGACGGCGACCGAGGCGATATATTTTCGTAGTCAGTCAGTAACAAACCTAATAAGACTTTGGTTTTCCCGAGGACTATCAAGTGAGACATATTTCACAAGAAGCGAAGATATTCAAAAGTTAATGTAAAAGTGGCCTTAA
Organism: Magallana hongkongensis; assembly: GCA_016163765.1. Lineage (NCBI taxonomy): Eukaryota > Metazoa > Mollusca > Bivalvia > Ostreida > Ostreidae > Magallana > Magallana hongkongensis. The sequence goes on along the minus strand of WFKH01010211.1, from coordinate 48,689,272 downwards.
ATCTCGTCCAATTTAACACAGGCGAACTCTTCAAAATTTTCATTCTCTCCTTTCAAATTGTCTCTGAAAATCTTTGTTGCACCCTTGTTCACATACAAATCAATGTTTTGTTGCTATTTAATTTTCACCGTTTTCTCCCTTTCCTCCGAAGAGGTTTGAGTAAATCTTGATGCTGCCATTTTATTCCGCTCCAGACAAACTCATGGTCCTCCGTGGATCATATGAAATGTTGTTTAGGCAAACGTCGGTCATATTGCCGAATATTAATTAATTCTCACCAGACGGACATAGAGATATATCCGGCAGTCGGGTGCCATGCATGTTTAATCCAGTGAAAGTGTGACATTTCAGTTTGCAGAAAAAACAAAATACAGTATCTTATGATACAAGATTATATCATAAGATACAATATCATATGATACAAAACGGTATCATATAATACGATACAATATCATATTATTAAATATTAATCATATATGGTTCAATATCATAGGAATCGGAATCATATGGTTTTTTTTTTTTAAATATCAACAATCACATCTACATGCATCAAGCAAATTTGAGTAAGGTAGGACAGGGTTTTCTTAGGATCATTTATCATAGATATCAGGCTCTGTATCTAAAGCTAGACTTATATATATGTTTCGAATCAAAGTTACATGGACCATGAAAGTTGGTCAGGACAGTATTTTTTCAAACATTCAAACCTGAATGTAACTACTAAAAAACTCATTTTGCTCCAGCATCAAGATAACACATGCACAATACATATACATATACATGTAACTCTTATCATGCTAGTTTGAATAACGTATCCTTAAATTACATAGATGTAAATCTGCATTAAATGTACTCGCACGTGCACGAGCTCTTTTGCAGCACATTGAACCGAATTTTGATTTTTGAAAACAATGTTTTTTCCCCAGCTCGATCCCTTTTTTTAACGCAATACATGAAAAGTATTCATGTTTTTTAACCATTTCTGTGCCACAGGGCTTATTGGAATATCTACGTTTAGTGCCACGGGGCCTATTTGGGCCTATGACAATTTGAAAAAAATATACATTAAAATAAAAAAATAAGAAATATATTCAGGTTCTGTTTTTCATTATTTATTTTTTTAATTTGTATCAATATACATGGTACAACGTTAAAAAAAATGACATCACAATAACGTCACTACGTCACACCGCGCCAACTCCCAAAATCTGTACTATTGTGTTTTTAATCAAATGAACACATCCATAACATCCATTCGTAATTTTTTTTTTTTTTAAGACATGAATCGGGTAAAAATATATTAAAGACAGCATCGTTCTCTGGTATTGTATACTATGCAAGGGGGTATGATTCGCTTGCATATTGAAGGTGACCGTGTGTTTTTTACTTAGAATTGAAATATTGACAGGGGATCAAAAGAAGCATGCACTTAAATTATTTTTTTCATTCAGAGTTAAATAATGAACGGTAACATATACTGCGATATGCCAAATTAAGAAGAATTAGGCACTGAAATATTTACTTTGATATAATCCCAGAACAAAATTTTAGCCAGATGATCAACATTTTAAAAACATTTCCATTTGGTGACTTTACAGTAGTTTTTTATGCATGTGTAAGAAGAAACTGAACCCTTGGACAGAAATACAAAAACTGCATGTAATATTGTAATAACTTATTTGGAGATAATGGTGATGCTTTTCGACCGTGTTTGAGTTTATGATTTCTGCGCACCCCCCACCCCCCTTTTCGACTCCTATTGCTCTCTTTTTGGTATTTTCTGTCTCCTTCTTCAGAGCATTTCCAACAGAGACATTCTTTATTGAAACTAAATTTCAACCGCGTCTGTTAAATTGGACACCGCACATCGTACACATTTTCACATGGATGGTTCTGACCGCACGGAGTTTCAAGTCCTTACCCGTTTTATGGTCAGATCTGAATGCATTCAAACAACATCCACTGTATGTGTGTACAGGCGCAAATATAGCGGTAAATGAAGTAAAGATTACTAGTGTCACATTGTAAATTTAATGAAAAACTCAATTTCCAACATGACACTTTCTTTCTCTAATTCTAATTCTTTGTTAATTGAAAACGTTTACTTCAAATCCCCCAAGGGCCGGGGACAAAGCTAAAGAGTATAGGTGTTGTTTGTTTTGCCTAAGATTAGTGTCATTCCTCCCATTAAAGAGTCACCGGTGTGGGAGTGTTATAATTCCTTAATTGTGTGAATTGAATGTTTGAGTGAAAGATGCGCGTTGTTTGAAAGAGCAGTTTGTGTTCCGCCGTGGAGAATCCCGGCCGTGATTTTAGATGTACTGGACTTTCCGTCATCAAAGAAATAACTCAGTCTTTTAACTCTGGACAGTTCCGACTAACAAAACAAGTGTGAACAGTACGAGTGCTTATTGTAAGAAAGAGAGGAAATTTTCACTACTTCTGTTTCTAATTAGGCCATTCAACGAAATACAACACTTCAACTTTATTTATGTGATCCTTTTTAATATTACGCTAAAGTCGGGTTGCGACACTAGGAGTGCAATATACCTTATGAAAATACCCTTTATTCTTTGATTTATATGTATAATTTTAGTATATAAAATATATTAATGGTTCAATCACTAAATTTTATCATTATTATATTTTAGACAGCTCATCTAGTCAAGCGAATTTAATCACTAAAAAAACTGGAAGACCACAAGTTGGTTAAAAACTCCTTAGCTCGAATCGAAATATAGATTCGTCAATGTTTCGCATTTCATAACTGTTATATTTCATCGTATGATGATGAACTATGTATAATCGTAAATTTTTCGTAGGTCTATATTGTTTTTAATTCTTTGAATATTAGAGCTATAATGTAAATAACAATCGTAATTGTATCTATAAATAAAATAAGATATTAGAGAACATTAAAAACCGGAATATCTTTCCCGAGAGTAAGAATAGTTAAAACGTTAACAACTGACGATCGTGATTGTCGATATTACACGTATGATGTGGTAAAATTTTCTACTTTGTATGGAATAAAATGTAAAAATCAAAATATTAGTGGTTACCTGTCCGAAAAAAAGGATGATTTTAAAACATACAGATAATATAAAGCTGCATGGTCCGAGGTTTTTGGCTATTAAAGTACGTGTATCAAATAATTTTCCATACAAACAAAAGTTAGAAAGTAATTGATTCTCGCCTATTTACACCACAAGAACCAGTCTTCTTTCAAAGTTAGAAACATTCAACGAAGATAAAAATAATTTCTTTATGGGAACACTAAAAACAAAACAAACAATCAAACCAAACCCATCATGGGAATGTTTAAAAACGGGAACCGTTTGGTTTCGTTCCCGAATGATTGGGTTTATTCAACCCGCATGTTATGCATCGATCGTATACAAAACACTTTTCCGAAATATTAGTAAATAAAATGTACAGACGTTCATTTTTGATTTGCCAATTTTTTATTTTAGCGATGTCAAAGTCGTAATACAATCAAACACGCCTCGACCTCAGCAGCAAATTTTAATTTAATATGAGGCGAATGAAACTGGCTTAATTGACCGGGAAAACTACTGCAGTGTCTATTATTATACCCATACTTATCATAGCCATCGTATAAAAGCGAACACAAAATTTTAAATGAAATCGGACCAAGCAGCTTTAAAAAGTTCATGCTAAGCTTAAAATTATATTTACGAAATCATTAATACAGTCATTTGAGGGTATTTTGAATAACACTTTTTCTTCAACTTGATTGTAAAATATGTGTAAAAACGCATGTTTAATATTGATGGTTGTTTTGGTCCTACATACCCGTTCATGTGCGGATCTAAAAGGGGGTGTCTGGACACCTCCTTCCACTTCCTGGAAAATTCAAATTAATAAAATTACCCAGTAAAATTCCCGAAATAGGCCTCGAACAAACCCCCCACCCACCCAGCTTGGAAAAACCAAATTATCCCTCGGACACCCCCTGGAAATGTTTTCTGTATCCGCGCATGCGGTTACCAAACATACACTGTATCAATTTTCTCGCTTAATAAAGCAGTAGCATACAATGTAATGAGAAATGAATATTGAACAGCGTTTTCATCACGCAAATCCCCTTTACTGAGGATAGCGAGTACATAAATTAACTCACAAATTATTTTATTAATGTATGCCATTTCTTCTTTAAACTCTGTATACAAATATCATTGCAGGTGATGACTGTTGGATAGTTTCATTTGTTCATGTTTTGTACATTGCAGAGCGATACATCAAACTTTCTAAAACACGCAACGCGGGGTGATTCGAATTAACCCCATTTGACTCTACGAGCATAAACTTGGATGGGCGGTTATGCTTTAGAAAAAGCGCGATTTTATGGAAAGTAAAACTAACAAGGATTTCCTTATCATTCTAGCACAGTCATTCTTTGTCTGTCTGTCTGCCTATCTCTCACACATTAAATATCAATTCCTTTTTTGTGCTAATTTTTTTAACTGCATAAAGATATATTTTTTTATCGTAATATTTATATCATATATATGCAAAAAAAGAAATAAGAGATATATGCGTTAGACCTTATAGAACTAATTACAATTTCAATGATCAAAAATCCCCAGTGTTGTGATCATATAGAAGAGGTCCATATGACACTGAAGATACAATGCGGCTTCCAGCACAGCGAATTGTAACTCAGTATTCAATATTTTACAACACTAGTCTTATTGAAGACATAATCCTAGTTATGACCTTGACCGACAGCGATCGGTTTTGTATTGCAAGGGCATATGGACAATGTATGGGTATACATCAGAAAAAAAATGAACCTTACTCAGTATTCAATATTTTACAACACTAGTCTTATTGAAGACATAATCCTAGTTATTACCTTGACCGATAGCGATCGGTTTTGTATTGCAAGGGCATATGGACAATGTATGGGTATACATCAGAAAAAAATTAAACCACTTGAAACCAAGGATACATTTTACACATTCTTAAATAAGTATTCTGCTACTTTATATTCTTTTTAATTAACAAGTTCATTTTCTAATAAAGTTTAATTTAGAACCAACCTTTTTTTCAAAAATTAAGAAATCTTTGTACATGTATGCTTGGATAATGGTAAAGGATTGACAGGATAAGAATATATTTGTTAAATCTTGGGAAAATGCTTCATTAAATTTTTTGAAAGGCGTGGTTTTCTTTACATTTCTTTTTTATTGGGCGACGCTAAAAAACCGAAAAAAGGAAAAAGAAAAAATAATGGCACACGTCTTATTTGAAGTGACATAGAAAGAAATAAAAAGCCCTTGTTTTAGGTAATAACATTATAAATTATCTATTACACACAAAACTGCATCCCGCAACGCTTAAAAAAAATGGTACGGCGCGTTGTGGCAGATTGTTACGTCAAAGCATGAATTTGATAACGTCATGCTTGGCACTGAAGCTTAATAACGTCTTTTTTGACGTGGCAGCGAAAGGGTTAAGAAAAGGGTATATTGTAACATGATAACTATATTAACCTTAAAGGGCGATTTATACACCAACTAAAAAGAAAGTTTGATAAATATGACGAAAGACTAAGTTTGAAGAGATTTTAATTACTGTTCCTTATCAAGTTAGATGGGGGAAATGCAAACATTTTGTATTGGTTGATTCTAATATTGATAACAAATTCATTGAAGCGACCATTTCTTAGCATTATCTACCTTTGGACAAACACCATTTTAATGAATTAAAACTTTATTTGAAGTCAAGTTAAATCAATAATTAAACCAACTTTATGTGATTTTACCGTTCCATGATGCTAGTTCTGATTTAGTTAATTTAACGCGCCACTTCGAAGATAATCTTATGAACAAATTGTTGATCAGCTATCCTGCCTAAAAAGATATTTTTTGCTGCATGATTTTATTAATTACTAATACACTAATTAACAGTGCTGTCCTCAATTTTCCTTTAGGTTAAGCATCATAGAAAGGGAAGCCTTAATTTGAACCACCAGACTTAAAGGAAAATCGTTTGCTGTATGTTGCTGCGTCATGAATCCCATGCTGCTTACGTCATCGTTGTCTGGTTTTTTTAACGTTTCAAGAAATTTTAATGACACTTATAAGATAATGTTCATTCGAATTATATTTAAAGTAATGCTATTTTCCTATGTTTAGCGATTTATATTTCAAAATGCATGTTGGATATGATTTTAATCACATCATTTGATGGAAATAAACTGCGGAATAAAATTGCTGATGCATATAGTACTTTAAGAAGAGAGAGAGAGAGAGAGAGAGAGAGAGAGAGAGAGATGTACGTTGTTCTTGTTTGCACCTACAATGCGTACCTTTTGTTCTACTTAAACTCACCTGAACCTTATTTCATATCCATTCTGAACATATACATGTATTTGTTGCTCGTCTATCTTTTAACTTCTTCTCCAGGAACACAAAGCTAATATCAATCAAGCATAGCACACAGAATTGTGGCGACCTTCTTTGAAAAAAAATTCGAAAAATTTATCCGCAATAACCGCTCATAACTGAGTAATAGGAAGGAGGTTTTTCTTCAATATCGTAGGTTATTTAAACTCCTGGCTGCGTATAATTAATCATCCACAGACGTTTTGTATTATTATCAATTATAATTTTTACTTTTTTTCCTGTCAAAAAGAAATTGACAGAAAAATATTGTTATTAATTGTTATAAAATTGTACTAAAATGAAACTGTATTCTAGCATATACCATCAATAAATATAATGTATTAAGGACGTTGCTTACTCATGGTTTGAGTTTTCAAATTCGGATTGTTATAAAATTCAATGTCATAAGTAAAAGGACCATATTTGGAATGGTCAAATATCTGCCCCCCAATTTCAAGTAATTTTCAAACAGAATAGTATGAGATTCAAATCTTCATAAATCATTGTACAAAAGATGCCTATCACTTCAATCTTGATTTTAGTCATCATTGCTCATTTGCTGTTTATCTATGACGTCATCTAAATGACCCAATTCCCGCAATTTTGCAAACAAATAAAAATATTGCCATTTTTTCCTTATATTTTGCATAAGGAAGTATAGAGCGCATGTCTGCTCAAGTACGATTTTAGCATATTTTTTTTTTATATAATTATACACATCATACAAAAAATGGTACTTGAATAAATAAGACAATATTCATGACGTCATTTCTATATTAGACGTCACTGTGGTGATAGCCTTTTACACATTAATTTTTGATATCATTTCAATCATCGTCCACCTTATTTTTAAGACTCTTTATAAAACTTAAATTTTGGGGGCGAAAAATGCATAATACCGCACATAGTCCTTTGTTTTAAAAACAAAAGGTATTAATGAAATGAATTATATTGACTTAACATTTGATATTTTATCTATATTGTAGAATTGGGCTCCCAAAAAATTGGGCGTTTAGCAAAACAGAGGAAATTTGGACTAAATTTTTCAGATTTTGTTTTTCACTGAATTGTTTTTGGCAGTACTATTATATTAAAAGTTAAGATTTTATTTGTTAGTCAACATAATTTTGCATATTTTCTGTTGGTTTTATCTCACTTTTTAGTTAAGATAAACGTTTGGTACACACGACAAAAATATCGCAAAATGCTTAAAAATAATGAACGACACCATATCTCATAATTATGATCATTGACCTCATATAAAATTTATGCCAGCAGAATAAGGTCAATATAGTTAAGTCAAATACTATAAATATTTTAGTATTATCATCATTCAAATTTTTGTTAAATGGAATCAAAAATGGGTAGGGATTTAAAAACTAAAAGAGGAAATTTGGACTGGAATATTCATAAAAATTGTTAATGAAAACTTCTGCTTTGTATCTATCTAGTGCCACTGCCATTCATAAACTGTATTGCATTATTAAGAGTTTAGCAATTTGTATTATTTTCACTATTAAGAAAATCCCAATCATAGTGTAAAATTTTTAGGAATTTTTCTAAAATTTTTAATAAATATTCAATGGCCTTTAACTCAAAAAGTAGGTCACTGACCAACTTTTTTGAAAGTGAAAAATAATAATACAATGAAAGGTCTATAACACACAATAGATTGTTTTTCGTTATCATCAGTTGGATTTTTTTTTTCATTCTGTGTAAACGTAATCCTTAATGCATTACATACAATTTGTAATCTTACTTTACTCTTCCGTTTTGGAGTAGAACCTGTGGTCTTTCCGGATTACATGTAAGAAAATAGGACAAGTCGCAAAAATGCGCTGCAAGGTCAACCGGATCCGGATGTGGGACGCAATAACTATTAACAGAACCAAAGATGTTCCGGAACAAGACAAACCATTAGCTTTTAAGCTGTTGAGTAACAACGAGACATGTCTTGAGGGCAACGACAGTCGTATAACAACGGAAGTAACCATCAAGCAGACCCGGAGCCCGTCAGCCAAGTACGATGACATCGAAATGCTGGTCCACTTCAGTGAGATTCAGTGCCCTGATATGGGGAGTTACGAGTGTTGGGTGGACGGGCCGACGACGTACAAAGTGAGCAACAAACTGACCGTGAAACGTAATTCATAGAACTATTTGTAATAAATCAGTTCGATTCTGACATCCGTGCTTTTGTCCTTAAAATCATTGTTAGTTTAGGAATATTAAGTGGCAAACGCAACTTGACTTTAAAAAATACACCCAGAATTAAAAAGTGACTGATATATATTAATTAATCGACGGACAAACAAACAGACGAAAGAACTGACTGGCGGGCTACACCTACCTAACGACTTATTAAATTCGTCTCCCAGGAAAAATCAGTAGAACAGATTCGTTGTCATATATATAATATATATATATATATATATATATATATATATAAAATCCAAAAAGAGTGAAAGATGATATCACACAGTATAAATGATCAAAAAAAAAAAAAAGAAAAAGAAAATGCACAGTTCCAAAGTTTCTATTCACAAGCGCTTTCAGGATTTTAACATGCTTAGAAACGTTAACTATGACGTCATGATGTAATGAGAGTCTTTTCAGGGAAGTAATAAGTTCATGACGTCATAATACAGTATAAAACGTTAAAGTTCTGGAAAACTGAATTAGACAAAATATGATAATAACGACATCAATAAATGTACAAATAAAAAGACTGACTGGAATAAAAATGATTATATATACATATATTAATGTTTGTTGAGTTTGGGGGAAAATAATTTAATAAAATAGTTCTCTTTCACAAGTCTCATGGCGGTCGAATCGGTTTTAAGTTTATAAAATGGGAATACTTGATAATCTCCCTTAGCACATGTCAAAATGTTCACTGCAATGGGTGTTTCTGGTGCTGGGATCATTTATCTGTTTGGCGATGGACGCGCATGCGGGCGGTAAGTTGTGTTCCGGTTTTGCCGATGTAATCTTAGCCACAGTTATTACAAGTAATACAGTACAGAAGATTTTGGGATTTACACGACATATTTTCATTAACACAAAAAGTCTTCCCACATTTAAAAGAAATAGAAGCTCCTGTCTTTAGATAAGGACACGTGCCGCACCTTGAATCTCCGCATTTGGAAACAGCATATTTTTCTGGTGTTGAATTAAATTTAGCTCTTGTTAATATTTTCTTCAGGGTTGGTGGTTGTCTTTGGCTATGGAGTAGGTCAGATTTTTTAATTAATTAGTTGTTGAAGTTCTTGATCAAGAACTTTGGAAGTGTGCATTTCCTTTTTCCTTTTTTGTATATATATATATATATATATATATATATATATATCAGGGACAACTTTTTGTAATCAACCTTGCAGGATACCCAAAGAGTAAACCGATCTTAGAAATTCCATTCGCAATAGTCGAGAACAGGCCCATATCAATCAAAGGCCGCTGGAGTAGCGGATTTCCAGAAAGCTACGGAGAACTTAGTTGGTACATAATTCCTCCCGGATCCGACCGGGAAAATCCCTGGACGGAGGCCAAGAGCACCGTCAATTCTAAAGATTGTGACAACGAGGCTGCAGGCATCATTAACCTGGAACCAACAATGGAATTGAACACAACATATAAAAATAAAGATTCAGCCTCACTTCTTTCCCCGGTTCCTGGAAGAGGCTCAGAAATACAAAGTGGAGTCTGTGATCCAAGAAATCTTAGTTGTTCCTGGTATGTTTGATCCTATAGAATTGTCAAAAGTTTGTGTGGAAGCTAAACGTGTATTTTGTGACTTTGTGAAGCCCCTTTGAATTTGTCACTCAGAACCATAAACTAGGAACCTCAATTTTTTCCCCCTAATAAATATAATGTCAAAGCAAACAAATAATTTTAGAAGATTTAAACAGTTTTTTCTGAATCCTTTTGTTAAAACTATTTCAAAATTTTATGACTTGTTAAGAATGCAAATAGGTAACTTTTAAAGTTCAAATAAAAATATCAATGATACTGAAATTAAATAGAAGATATTAATGGTGTATAATAACAAAAAAGAGTGTCCCAATTCTTGAACAAGAACTGTTCGAAATATTTCAAATTATATATATTAATCAGTAACTTTACAAGACATATAGAATGATAGTGATGCAAATGAAATAAGAATTATGATATCTTCCGATGTACTAATTTCATCTTAATTTTCACAGAAAAAATGTGTTTTATATTTCAGCAAACTATTGTGATAAAAAAGAGAAGAATAAGAATCTGGTTCACCCATACACTTGTAGACTATTCATAACGTGTACAGACAAAATCAACATTTACGAGTGTCCGAAAGAGACCACGTGTTTCGATGAGAAGATCGGAAGTTGTGAATGAGTAAGTGCATACTATCTGGAAGTTGTGATTGTTGCTAGCGCTCTCGAGCGCTAGCAACTACGTTCGTCTTTTTCACTGGAATACGCATGCTCGACTCCTTAGTAGGGGATTTTGGGAATACTGTACTACTGTAGATCTAGATAAACTGTACCATGTGAATTTCGTTTTAGCATCTTCACATGAAGTTTTGTGTTTTCTTGTAAATGTTGCAAAGTAACAGTAGCTTAGGTCTTATAATGCAAAGTTATTTTAAATATTATAATAAATAGCTAGCTTTATCTTAACTACCTCCAAGCTCGGAAAACAACCTCGGATATGTTTTCCGAGCTTGCCGGAAAGGCCCGAGAAGATACGATTGCTACAAAACAGTACCAATATATGGTTCTTGAAAATGTTCACCTCGAAATTGAAATTACAGTAGATACATAATGATTAAGGCACAGTCAATGAGCTATGCAATTGCCGATGTGAAGCCCACTCTAGATTCACAATTCTATATAAATTGAGACCCTACTCCAGCACAATTCCAGTACACCACTGTACCTTCCTGTTGTTAAGTAATCGATTCAGAAATTGAATCAAATGTTTTAGAAATCTGCTTCTGTGTTTTATGATGGCTACAGCGCTAGCTCACCAATCTTTTTAAAAGATAAGCTTGTAACTGTAACGGTAGAAACCGGAGACGACCCTATCCGATTTATTCCACTAAAGTTTTATTTTATTTTAGTACATTTTAAAGTTAAAATTATATTTTAGCCAATATTTCGTATTTACGGTTTTGCGACATTCTCTGTACTTTCGTTTTAAAGTTAACGATTTCCTGTCAGCATTGCCAAAATAATTGCGATATAAAGATAAATCAGCATAGAATTAAAGTAGTCATAATCGCGTATCTCTAAGAGGCATTTGCAAATGTCAGCAGTAACACCGTTATTCAAGAACAGACAATGACAAAGAATATGTAAATGCCAACAAATAATAAGCACGTACAACAACCCCTACATGCATCATGTCATATCCATTTCATGTTAACACCTTGTTATCAATTCATAAAGCTTCGCATTTGTTTAAAGCACGTTTGGACACATGTTGATTTTCTGTATTCAGGAAAGCGGGATGCAATGTATATGAAGTCATAGTTGTTCATTTAGAAATATTTTGTGAATTACTTGTATTTTGTGTCTGCATGGACTGTAATTTCCATGGACTGTAATTTCAAGAATATGTGATATAGTTTTTGAATTCGTGATGGTTTACAAATATATTAGATCGTTTGAACTATATTTGCTTTGTTTTTTGGATGCATTATGTTTTGTGATATTATCTTCATAATCAAATGTAATATTTCTTTTTGAACAATCCACATATATCTCATACATATATAAGTATAATTTCATTTGTTCATTATATGCATCTGTATCTGGAATGATTTGCGTGAATAAAAAATCAACACCAATACAAATATGGTCAATGGAGCAGCAAAGTGAGTACTCTGCTGATTACGCAAGCGCAACTTTTCTTATGTCTTCAGTCTGTTGACAATAAAGAGGGTACATGTTAATTTCTTGAATTTGCAAAAACAAAACTTTCGTCCTATTTTGAGGGTATCCGACAGGTTCTTTGTTCTTTTAGATTTGATTATTATTTATAGTTTGAACATCGCTATAAGATACATTGTAGTTTATGACTAGGGTATAAACAAGAAGCTCATGCGTGACAAAAGGCACATGAAAACAAATCATGTTTCTCTTTTAAAAATTTTGAATATGAAACTCTTTTAAAATATTGCAAAACTCGCAAAAAAAATCATTTCATACACTCGAACATTTGACAATAAAACAATTTATAAAAAGATCAGTAAAACATTCTTTTGGAGCTCCATATATTCTGAGTTCCAAGATGAATCAACTGACCGATCTTATTTTCCATGGTCTAAACGTAACAAAGACAACAGAATTGGAAAATAAACTAGAGCAAAGCTCGTTGCAAAGCAACAAGTAGGTCTTCCGTTGCAGCTGCGAGACGAAAAAGAACGACTGGCGAATGACAATTGTTTAAATGTAATGTATTATGCAAGATTTTAATCGACAGAAAGACTTGATAATAGACTTAGTCAGTTAATAATTTGATTGTTCATGTTTAAATAATGTAGCCGGGTGGTTTTGCGGCTCCAAAATATTAACTCTCAGTAAATTAACAAGGCTTTTAATCAGGTGATAATTGACAAATAGATTCCAACTTTTCCATAGACTTCAAATAAAAGGTACAAAAAGGGATCTGAAATATAAATGAAATGATAAATACACAGATAACATTATTTTACCAATACTTTCATTTTATTGCACATTACTTTACTCAATACATTTTCCTGTATTTACACTTATATTTGCACATTTTGCTGTACATAACTTTACTTTAAACAACCATTAGACTCGTACACGTACTTCACTTTCATATACTTGTGTTTACTTCCAAATACTTCTAAATTACTCACGGAAAATATAAACAAGGTTATCTGGCCATTTAAGGAATAAATACGGCGTTAAATCCGTCGCAATAAAATAATAAAAACAAACTTACCCAGAATAGATGGACTCTGGTCAGTAATACTTATTATGTTACATGCTTTACATGAAATGAGGGAGCTGGTTGGAAACGTCCGCTCTCCAATTGCTACGCCCAGACTGAATTCCTAAATGCACGGGATAGAACCCGCCAAGTAAAACCGGCTGAGTGAACTTTAAACTATGGAAAGCAACTCTGACAATAAATTAGTAACATTATAAACGAAAACAAAATGTATGGAAAGTAAGTATGGACGTAAATTGCGGAAAATAAGAGTTTAATGAGTTTTTATGAGTTTCTATGTCAAATTTTAGTTGATCTTAATACAATTTTAAGAGCTCGAATGGTTAAATAAGCAAACCATCCACACAAAAAAATTCACGCTACGTTTCAAC
>WFKH01010211.1:48664620-48675419 GCA_016163765.1 Magallana hongkongensis | reverse complement strand
AGTTTATTAAATGTCATTAAATGACCCATGTTTTAGTAAGCTAAGTGAGATTCCAAGCACATTTTAATTATTATTTTGGATAATCTAAAAATGTTAATAGGATTTATAAGATCTGTATCGGAAATTCACTATCATTCGAAGATGTTCTAAATTTATTTTAGGTTTTTTTTTTTTTTTTTTTTTTTTTGCTTAAGTATCAGCATGGGTTGCATTTGTGGCTAAAATTGTGTACAGTTTTCTTCACGACGTTTGGGTATTACGAAATTTTGTTTAGCAAACACTATTAACATTACACATGCATTAATATGGAGGCCGTGCATTTTTTCGAATGGGTTATCAAAGAGAGATAAAATTCGGCATAAACCCATACGATGAACGTGTTGATCAATTAACGCTGCATAATGATGCAGAGGTCTATATGCATAATTTTTGCTTTAAGTTTTAGAAACATTCAATTATTTTAGTGAGTCCGTGAAAATTACAAAATTAAACGAGACTTACCTTGGTTAAGGTGAAGTTTGATTGAGATTCTATGAGGAAATAGAATCAATGAAGAGATCACGTGAGATTGTACTGCGCATGTGCGGATTCAGAATTTAAAGCGAAAAATTTTTTTGTTAAACCAATTAAACAAATATCATTATATCCTGATATCTATACAACATATTTGTATAATTGAAGTTGCCAAGTTGATAGATTTAATCTGATCATAGATTTTGAAACCCATTCCTTGTATACGCAGGGTGGGTGGGTGGCACGTGATCTCTTCATTGATTCTATTTCCTCATAGAATCTCAATCAAACTTCACCTTAACCAAGGTAAGTCTCGTTTAATTTTGTAATTCTATTTCGTAAATATCAATTACGAGACCACGTGAGATTTTAAAGAAACAAAACATTTTTTCCCTCTGAACACCCACAATTTATTCAGTCATAACACCATTTACAAAGTTTGTCTCTGCAGAAACAATTGGTTTGTTATAAAACTTTGCAAAAGTTCTTTCATTTGTCCAGCCAACTTTGCTCAAAATTTCATGAACAGGTACAGAGTTAAAAAATGCCTTTGAAACTGATGCTGCTCGAACACTGTGTGGCGAAAACACATTCATGTCAATGCCAGATTGTGTCATAATATATCTTATCCAACGTGACAATGTATCTTTAGATGCAGCATTATGAGGTTTTACATATGAAATGAATAAAGCATCATCATTATCACTCCGTAATGGCAATGTTCTTTTTAAATATTCAACAAGAACAGTATAAACACATAGTCTCCTATCTGCTGGATAGGCTTTCAAAACAATATTTGGTCTACGAAAACCTGGTCTACAAGTCTTTAACAAAGAGTTGAAGTTAAAAATAAATGAAGATTTCTTCTTCTGCATACAATTCAATTTTAAGGCATGAACAGTTTGTACTCTAGCAGCACAAGTTAAGCAGATAAGCATACAAAGTTTACAAGTAAGCTCTTTCAAACTCAGATATTTCACAGGTGACAATTTCCTAAGATATCTCAAAACAATAGAGACATCCCAAACATAATTATGTCGAGGAACAGGGGGTCTTAAATTAAACACCCCTTTCATAAAACGAGTAACAAATGGGTGAGATCCACCAGAATGACCATCAATAACAAAACCTAGTGCCGACAATGATGCTCTTGCTGTATTCAGAGCACTATAACCTAAATTATTATGATACAACATAGTCATGAATTCAATAACATGGTTCACAGAAATTTGAAATTGATTAATTTTCCTTTCACGACAGAAAGAAAACCATTTTTTATGGAAAGTCTTGTACTGTTTCTTTGTACTGCCTCTCCAAGCTGCCAAGAGGATATCGGTAGCATCCGACGAAAAGCCAGAGTTTTTGAAGTGTCTCCCGACAATCGACATGCCATCATCACAATGGATTTCCTCAAAGGATGAAGTTCCTTGGAATGAACAAGATACATAAGATCCTCCAGTTGAGGCAGGATTCGTGGGTGTTCGATCAACAGTTCCAGAACTATGTTGTACCACACTTGAGTTGTCCACACTGGCACCACCATGATGCACTCTGCTCTTTCCTCCATGATCTTCTGCAAGCACTTCCCTATCAAACTAAAAGGAGGGAATATGTAACTAAAAAATTTGCTCCAATCAATAGTAAATGCATCAACAAAACTTGCATTGGGGTCAGGCTTCCATGAGCAGTAAATCTCTACCTGTGCATTAAGACTATTGGCAAACAAATCAATATTTGGCTTTCCAAATAACCTAGTTATATCATTAAAGACATAACTGTTCAGTCTCCATTCAGTTTGATCATCAAACTTTCTAGATTTTCTATCTGCAACCACATTTTCTATTCCAGGTATGTGGGCAGCCAATAACCAAATGCTCCTATCAATGCACCAGGTCCAAATCTGACTTGCTATATCATTGCATAATTGAGAGTGAATACCTCCCATGTTATTAATATAGCTAACAGCTGTAACATTATCAGTCATAACTTTAATTGATGTGTCATGTTGGGCTTTGAAAAAGGATTTCAATGCATTGAAACATGCGACCAGTTCTAAGGCATTAATGTGATAAGATTGTTCTATGTCTGACCAATGACCACCTATCTCTTGATTATCAAAGGTTGCACCCCAACCCAATAGTGAAGCATCAGAATAAACTACAAACTGGATAGGGCCATGACATATTTGCCTACATGCCAAGTGTACATTGGTTATCCACCATGATAAATCGTCCTTCATTTCATCACTTATACACATTAGAGAATCAAAATTTCCCTTCGAACATTTGAGAGCATCAATTTTATTTCTTTCTAGGGATCTATAATGCAGGGGTCCAAATTCAATGGCTGAGAAACTGGACACAATCAAACCAATAACTGAAGCTACATTTCTGATTGACGCTTCAGATTTTTTGTGCAATTTTTTGCATTCATTTAAGATATTTTCTTTCCTCTCATCTGTTAAAGTAACAGTCATTTTAACAGAATCGATAATATTGCCAAGAAAAGCAATTTTCTGACCAGGTTTAAGGACTGATTTTTCATAATTCACAAAAAATCCAAGTTTCTCAACCAAGGTGATCATTGCATTTGACCCACTGCTACATTCCTGAATAGTTTCTCCCACCAAGAGGGAATCATCTATGTATCCAACATTCAAATAACCTAACCTTCGTAATGTAGCATACACAGGTTTCAATAGCTTTGTAAATAATCTAGGAGCACTAAATAATCCCTGGGGTAAAGAAGTAAACTGAAACAATCTCTTTTCCCAGAAAAACTGCAAGAATTTTTGGTGTTCAGTAGCTACTAGTATAGAATAATAAGCATTTTTAAGATCCACAGATGACATAAAGCAATTAGGAGTTATTATTTTCAAAGCACTTTCAAACGTATCCATCTTAAAATGATGGTATTTATTAAATTGATTAAGTTCTTTTAAATTCAAAATCATTCTACATTCCCCATTGCGTTTTGGTCTCAGAAATATAGTCGAAACAAATTCAACATTTTCCAGATCAATTTCCGTAATAACTTCCATTTTTAGAAGTTTATCTATTTCATTTTTGATATATAAGCATTCTTTGTTATTAAACTTAATTTGATGAGGAAGAGAAGTTTGAGACGGAACACAGTCATTTTCAAATTCTAAATGACAATGTTTTACAATATCAAGAATGCTGTCATCTGAGGTAAGTTTTTCCCACTGGGAAATAAATAGTTTCAATCTACCAGCTTTAAAACTAAGAGATTTGTTTTCTGGAGTTAAGTATTGACTTACCTGGAAGTCTACTTGTTGATGTTGGGTCGAGAGTTCCCTCGTCGCCCTCTGAAGTTTTTTGGCTCATTGTAACCCGAGTAATTTCTATTCTGACTCTGGGTAGATCGATTTTGAAAAGTGGATCTTCGTCCACGAGTGAAGCCAAATCTATTCCTGCCAGCGAAACTTCTGTCAGACCTATGCTGCAAATTGTTGAGTTTGTTACTGATGCGACTACAATCGCCGATTTCTTTTACTGTTTTGGGAACATCGTCCCCAAAGAGATATGATGTGTATTTCACTTGTTGTGAACAGAGGTGGGAATATTCCCCCTTCATGTTAGACTTCATGAGTTCTCTGCGAAGCATGTTGATTTGATAATTAGATTGGCCAAGCAAAGCCAAAGCTTCCATATTTTTGTCTATTAATTCAAAAACACAAGGGTCATCTAGCTTTCCGATTTTGTCGCACACTTTAACCATGACAGTCGCTGCTTTAACCACAGAGGTCTCAATATTTTGTAACTTCTTATCGATTGTTCGAGTATTGGGTTGTAAAAATCCCCACACTAACTGGTTCGTTTTGACAGTGACTAGACTCTCACAATTCTCTGGTCTAGCATTCATAGAATCTTTCGTGAGTTCAGTGTATCTATCATCTTCTATACCTTGTCTGAACCAGTCATTGACACACGAAGCTAACTCAGCGTTAACTGAAGTATCACATACCTCTTTGATTTTGAGTTTTTCACCGGCCGATTTGAACTTGTCGTCAGCACCTGACGATGCCGTAGTGTCTTTATTTGCATTACTAGTATCAACAGAATGATCGGCGGTACAATCATCGACAGTGACCACGTCACTGTCTGGAATAAGGCCATAGTCGCCACAATCATCGTAATCCTCCGCCATTTTGAAAAGTTCATCAACACGATGACTTAATATATTAAAGTTTTGATCGGATTTGCATTGGCTTTCCTGAATTGTCTTAAGAACGTTGAGCACATCAGAAATGGATGGATCTGAACCACTCGTGCCCTGCAAAGCCACTGCAGTAGGTCTACGATCAGAGCCCCGGTCCTTCGACGACGAAGCCGCTGCAGAGTGACTCGACACCGAGTCTGATTTGGCGGATTTGCTACTGGGCTTCTTAGTAACAGCAGACTCTGCTTTCCTTTTTCTAGTGTTCGATTTTTCCTCAGAAACATCTGTGGGAATAGCGTTATTCCTCTCCGGGGACAACATGGCGTTCGCCATCAGTAACACGTGCACTGCACCACGTGCGAAAATATAAAAAACTGCTGCGTAAAAGTATCACAGAACTTACGACAAGATGCCTTAAACGTTAGGCTATGCTATCAAACCTCGTTTGATATTAAGTATAAAATAATTTGTCAACCACGTTGACAATGTCTAAAACCACGTCCGAATCCAACACAAGCAAACAGAACACTGAATCCGCACATGCGCAGTACAATCTCACGTGGTCTCGTAATTGATATTTACGAAATAGAATTATCTTTGCGGTGGGTATACATGTACTGACCGATCTGTGCACATAACTCGGTCACATGCAAATATAGTACAGTTCATGGCATGGCATGTACACAAACAATATACGGACTTATTATTAATTTTTTTTTTAAATTCGGTTAAAGGAATTTTTAATGACCAGAGAATCCATAATTCTTTAAAAATTCCACAGCCACCGCCTATCATTGCGCGTGTAAGCATTGTACGTTAAATGTAAACTACCTTTGTAGTTCATGCTGCATCAAAGATAATATTAAGTAAAATCACAATAAAACACAAAACATTTATAGCGTAGTGGTTCTTAGAGTCAGATACACTGTATGTGACATAAGGTACTTGTGTATTACATTACCGCAATTCGCTAGCCAATCCAGGCTGGATGGCTCTCCTCGGTCACATGCAAAGGATGAGTTACGTAATCATATAATCAGTGCTTACAAAAATCAAAGTTCTGATAGTATTGATAGACGGTGGCGTGAACTGTGAGATATATAATGCAGCTTAAGGTGGGACACTTCCATCTTATGATATACTCTCTATCAAAATAAACAATAAAATCAAGCAAAATTCATACTTATTTTTTTAACCAAAACATAGGTAGAGTATACTGCTTGATCACAAGTTACACTAACTTATCAATGAATTTAATTGTTTGCACCTGAAGGTGAAATGTAATTCCGTGTACCTTTTAATGGGGGAGTCTACGCAGACATCTAGATAGCTGACTTCCATTCGAAAAGCCATTTTGTTTTGTTAAAATGATTATAACATCATTTAACAAACTCCATAACAGAGTGATTAATGTATTGGACTTGTGAACCGCACATCCCGAGTTTGAATCCCGCTCGGGATTTTGTTTTCATTTACTGAATTGTTTTTGGCGTCATTGCTATTAAAGCATAGGCAAAACAAGTTATATAGATTCAATGCAGCTTTAACCAGATTTATATTATTTGAACTTAGTTTTAGGCTAGTATGGGACATTTTCATATTGTGACATACTTCCTACCCAAATAAACAAAGAAAATAAGTAAAATCTAACATACTTTTTTCTTGTTTTTATACATGTACCAAATTTCAACATTCATCAGTGAAATGTTCAATGATTTTATGGTTTTCTTAATAATGAGGCGTAAATAACATAATGGAGAAAAAAAGTAAATGTATTCATTTATTAACAATGATACACGCAAAGCAAGTCAGAATCCTACAAAAAAGTTTGTTATAAATGAAACAGTGTCAGCAAAAAGTTATAAATTTGGACATCATGATTGTTTTGCTTTAAAAATGATGCACTACATTTTATTGTTTTACCAATATATAATACTAGGAAATTAATGAACTTAGATATATCAACAGGAAAAGGTTAGCCTATAGAATTTTTTAAAAAGTCTTCAGCTTAACCTTAGTAATTGCAAAAATGCTAAAATATCTAAAGTGAAAACATTCATTTACGAAAGTAAATATTGAACACTAACGTACATGTAACTGTATTAGCATAGCAAAGTACAAAAAATATTACTAAATCTATCAAAACAAACTTTATGTACGAACAAAAAATGATTGCAAAATAACAAAAGTCAACAGTAGAAAAAAATCTTGCAAACTAACCTATATCCAGGAATAGTTTTTTGATTCATAACATTTAATTCTCGTTCTTGAATTCCTGTGGATTCAAAAGTTTTTAATACACGTAATAAATACACCAATTCTTAATATATGTATGCAGGTCCGATACATATAATCATTATATAATAGCAAAACATTATATGAGCTATATTTTACTTTTCCTTACAACTCCAAGATGGCCGACTTTTGCTATCTTTTGTCAAATTAAAAAAAAAAACAATACATGTATTCTATTTAAATACAATTTCTCAAACTGAAATCGACACATAGGTAAAACATTGTCTGTAACACTGCAATGTAACAGAGGAATACCTAACAGAGTTACCGTTCCTTATCCACTAGGGTTCCCGTGAGATACACTCTTCCAACCAAGACCGTAGCAATAGACCGTGGCTATTTATAACCACCGTCTAAAAATGGATTTAAAATGCAATCGCAGTTATCATATTCTAAATAGTTGTTATTAAATTCATTTGCTTAATTATTAAAAGAGATGAAAGTAAAAAGATAAAACTAGTTTCCATATCTTCCATATCTTTTTTAAGGTAAGTTTTTATATAATAACTTAACAAAGGAAAATAACAAATACCCCAAAGCGAGTTAAAAAAAAACCGGGACATATTAAAAGCCTTTTTCTGATTATTTGTAGCATTCCATGTAGTCACACTCAATATATATGCGACTTTATTTCATGCACAAGCAAATACTGTTTATTTGCCAAATGAAATTCGCGGGTACCTGTCTACATGTATAACGTTTTACTCTCATAATAAGCAATACCCGAACACAATAACAGTTTTATGAGATTAATAAGATCACAAACAACAATTTTTTCAGTGACACCAATAACGAAATATTTATCGTTTTCGAGTTATAAATCAAAGACTTTCAAGTGGTCTAGATCCCTAATTTAAGGAGCCAGCCTCTTTTTATAGTATTAAATGAAAGCCCTTGATATTTTCCACAACAACTTTATGCTATATGTATTTAAAAAAATATTTAAAACTAAAATGTAACGAAGCAAAATATGAGCAAAGTTTAGCATTTTTTGAAACATAAATTTTGATTTAATTATTTAAGTAGTAAACGTTGGTTATTCAAACAAATAAAACTGGGAGGACAACGTTCCAACGTCTACATCAAATATTTATAACTTAAAACTACTTGCTACCGATCAAATCGGAGCCTTAATCGGAGGTACACGAGATCCACTTAAAAAATACTCTTAGGGGAATAACTCAAAACCGGAAGTAGCATTTTCACATCTTTTGTGTCTTAGTAAGCTATTGAAATTTTCAATTTATGAAAATCTGAATAAAATCGGATGACAGACAAGCGAGACATTAAGGTTTAAAGAAATGTCTAGAAGAAAAATAATAATAAAGAATTTCCAACAGAATCAGTACAAGGTCTTTCGTTGGAAACGGAAGACCTTAATAATGATGAAAAGTGAAAAATAGCTTATTATAACCTTCCTTTTTAATCTACATTTGAATACAGATTAAATAAGGGTTGTAATATAAACTAACTAAAATAGGCATAATCAAATTAAAATTATAATTTTGACTTAATTATTTACTTAATTGTAATTATTCTATGAGAATGTTTGCATAGTAATATCACAATTGTAACATTGTAGTTCTTAAAAAGAATGTTATTAAACTTATAATTTTGCTATATGAAACTTTGAACCCCCTCCTAAGACTCTAGCATTGGCCAGCTTGGGGTTCACAGTTTGAACAATTAAGAATCCAGACATGTCACAATCTAAGGATGCTTGCATAGATATCACAAATTGTAGCAGTATTGTTCTTCAGATTTCTAAACATTTTCCATATATTTTTATATCTAGAAATTTGAACTCCTATTAGAGCTTTTGGATATTGGACCGGGGGTCACGGTTTTAACAATTTAAAATCAACCCTATATGAGGATGTTACCATAGTTGTATCACAAAACTATTCATAATTTATTCATTTTTATGATGAACTTCCAATGCTGGGGGGGGGGGGGGGGGGTCACGGGTTGAGCAAATTAAATTTACACTATCTTAGTAACATCAAAAATTGTAGCATTGTTGTAATTAGATAAAATTTTGAAACATTTTCACAAATGCATATATTTTTATGTTGAACTTCGAAACTCTCTTGGGGCCCAAGTATTCATCCAGGGGCATGTTTTGGTTTAATATGAATATTGGAATTACTTGAACAGTGGTTTATCAGAACAATTTTTCTAAGATTCGCACTCTATTATCACTGTTTTGTGATTATCTACTCTTTTATAAATGTTTTGTCCGCCATTGTAACAATTGTAACAAGAATGCTTTGTGCCAAATTCGGTTAATTTGGCCCAAAGGGTTTATAGAAGAAGATGTAAATGGTAAGAATTTTACAGACAGAGAAACAGAAAGACGGACGAATGATGGACAACAGGTGATCAGTAAAGCTCACTTGAACGTTCGGTTCAGGTGAGCTTAAAGGCTGTACTTACGTCCTACATGCACTTATCTAGAAGTCGGTTAGTTAAGAATTTCATACCATTAATTGTGGTAAAACAGTAATTGTGCCCAAATGGAAGCCTATTTAAAACTATAAGAATGAGAGCAATATATATGGAAGATACTGTACGATGTTTGAATATTTAAACTTTTTGCAATATGGTATCACAGGCCATGAGATGAGAACTGGGCTTAAAAAACACGAACAGGAAAGATCACCCTCATAGAAATACGTGGTATTAAGTGTAGCAATTAAAAAGGTCAATCAACAAATTAGCCATCATAAATATCTTTAATTTTTAAGGCTATAAATCATTATTTGGTAAAAAAGATTAAAACATTTATGCTCTAAAATTTGAATATTTTCACATTTTTTATACAGAGCTTTTTTTCTCAAGAACGTCAGTCAAAAAATTGACACAACTATCCAACCATCTTAAACCAAAACAGCAAGAATAATAGCTAAAGTTGGTCACCTTCTTTGCTGTTGTCTTGTCATAATCAGCCCGGTGTACACTCATATAATGAAATACATCAAAAAAGATTTAATTTTAAAATAATTTAAACAAGAGGCCAATAGGCCTTAACGATCACCTGAGTACCATAGCCCATACACAAACTTGTCGAGGAGTCTCATATATGCATTTAATTAAGTTCTATTCTGGAGTATAAAAATTATAATATTGTAATGACGACCACCTTCCTGCCTGAAATCTTTAAAAAAGGACTATTTAACCTATAATTTTAGCGAAAAACTTATACAGATTATAATAGAGTGCATGACCTGATATTAAAAAGGTACAAGGCTCTGATAGAAAATACTTTTCCCACATTTGTTAACTTTCAAGATAGGTTTTATGTGTATATGTTTTCATAGATAAACTAAAACAAGGTGGCTAGAAGACATGTTTTATTTAAAACAACCTCTTATCCCCCATCCCCAGGGGCAGACAGAACTCTCCCTGTGGGCATTTAAACAAAACAAAAAACCCAGTTTTCAAAATATTCCTGTCCTTAGTTGTTACTCACTGAATCTGTTTCAATTTTGAACATTCAACCCATAGAAGCTTGAACCCATAAAAGCTTGGAGCCACCATCTGGTATATATACCAAAATTATTTTTCATGTACTGTTTATCAGTGATTTTGGTTAGCCAATTATTACTTTACTAATAATGAGTCTATTTGTTTAATCGAAGAGTTCAAAGTCTGCCTTTGTTTCAAATAAAAAAAAAAATACTTGCATAGTTCTTTTGATCATACAACTTCTTAATAACATTATATTTAATGATTAATAACTCAATTATGAGGAAGCAAGGGAAGATAACTCCATTATGAAGAAGCAAGGGAAGATAACTCAATTAACT
>WFKH01010211.1:48609628-48639371 GCA_016163765.1 Magallana hongkongensis | reverse complement strand
ATATTAAATGTGTAAACAGTGAGTTTACAAAATGAGTTTGTAGGGGACTCAGAATAAAGTGTCGATAGCCGGGTCACCCTTGGATTATTACAGTTTTCATACATTGTATATAGAATATGGAAATATATGTAACAATTATACGGTTATATAATAAATATCAATCATATCTATATTCAGTTTGAGTTATGTCATTAAATACAGGTATATGTAAGGAAAAAATGTATGCACAGTTAATTTACAAAAAGAGTTTGTAGGGGACTCAGAATAAAGTGTCCATAGAGACCCCTTCCAGTTATGCTCCAAAGGCTGTGACACCCTTAGATTATTTCAGGTTTTCACACAATGTATTTAAAATTTTGAAATCATATGTTACGCTTTTAGAGGATTTTGTTGTAAAAAAGAACTGAGTAAGAGCATTTTTCAGAAAACACAGAATACCATTATATGATACATTTTCGCTTAATACTCTACATTTCATTTTACATTTATACATCTTATATATATATGCAACGTTGTTTAAAACAAATGTATTCTCATTACAATAGACTGGAAAACCAACAACAATAATTTTTCATGACGCGTTTACATTTAAAACTTTAGATATTTTTTCTCATAATGGTTGAAAAATATAACAATCAAAGATAAGATGTTTAACCACTTCTTCCAAATGACAATTGATACAATTTTTGTCTTAATCTGTTTTCCATTTGCTCTCATATTTGTTACATGTTACATGACCTTGAAAATTAAATATAAGTTTTAAATGCCTGCGTTTTGCTGAATCTCGTAAGTTTGTTTTTTAAGCATATTTTTGAAGGGCACTTTTGACAGTTATGTACTCACACAGATAATTGTTTGTGGTTTTAAGCGTGTTCTTAATTTCCTCTAAAGTTTTAAATCCATTTGCATTAATAACATCATTTACAAATATTAGTCCACTCTTAGCCCATGGTGGAAAAAACAGAGGTCTTCCTTTATAAGTTTTTTTTTTTAAACCATATATTTTGAATTTGGAGTTTTTCTTGACCATTATTTTTGCACTCATTAAAAGCACATATCACTTCTTTATAGAAATTTGGAAGGTGTTTTATGTTTAGGTCTTCTGTATTTGTTACATTTGTATTTAATAAGTAGGATATGCCTAAATTATATCTCCTAATGCAAGAGTTTACTAATTTGTTTAAAACATTGTCAGATTGTACAAGTTTGAAACCTCTGATATGGGCGGATAAGAGTTTTACGTTTTATTCTTTCTCTGTTTCCAGAGAAACGAGAAAATGGTTTTATTTATTTGCTTGATTGTATTTTGTTCCGGATATTCAAGTATTGTTGCTACATATAAAAGTTTAGAGACAATTAAAGAGTTGATTATTTGACATTTCCAAAGATCGTCAATTTTCGTATTCGCCATGAATCTAGGATTTTTTCAAATTCTTTTAATTTGCATAACCAGTTTTTTTTCATTAAATTCTTTATTATTGTGTCCAATGTGTATCCCTAGGCATTTTACAGTGGTCCTATTTATATTGATATTTTGTGTGACATTTTCTTCCTTAAGCATATTTTTCAGTTCTCCCAAAAGTATACATTCAGTTTTCTATAAATTTAATTTCGTTCCCAAGACATTTCCAAAATTTTCTATAATATCAATTGTCTTCTCTAAGGAGTCTGAGTTCATTAAAGGGAGAGTACTTTCGTCAGCGTGTTGTATACATTTTATTAAGGTCTTCCGTTGCCAACGGAAGACCTTACTATTATTGTGCTGGTTAAGATTATTCTTATTTTAGGGTCTTCCGTTTCCAACGGAAGACCCTTTTGTTATTCTTCGGTTTCTTTTTATTAGGGTCTTCCGTTTCCAACGGAAGACTCTATTGTTATTCTACGGTTTCTTTTTCTTTATTATTCTTTTTTGTCTTTTTCTGACTTTTTTGGAGCGTTATTTCTCAAAAACTATTCAACCGATTTGCACGAAATTTTCAGGACTGATAGAGCATTGTCGGCGCTATATATTATTAAATTTTCAAAATGATGACGTCACTTCCGGTTTCAGATATTAACGATTTTGAAAATTTTTTAGGGTCATTTTGTCCACGCATCTCCTCCAAAACTAATGAAGATAGAAGCTTGAAATTTTCAGGGATTGGAGATGAATGTCTGTAGATGTACCCCCATGCTTCCAATAATGAAAAATGCGCAAGGCCTCGAAGGTCGCCTGAACCTGAAAATTAGCACCAAATTTTTTCACAAAATTTTCGCACATTTTCTCTAATATCTTTTGATGTAAAAATATTTTGTTAAAGCATGTAATGCAAAAGTTGTTTTAATTAACATGGGCTTTCATTTGATATCAAGAAAAAGGGGCTGGCCCCTCAAATTAGGGGCCAAGAGGGTTCTAAAGTCTTTTTATAATAACCCTTTACTGAACAATAATTTGTTTTTAATTATAGAAGCAAAAATGTTCATTATACAGCTGTTTATCTATGCGGTACCATACCTAAGTCATATATTACGTAATTAGGGGTTTCAAGGGGCCAAAGTCCAAAACTTTGATCGCTAATATCTAGAAAAGGAGAAATATTTTGAAAAGCATTGTAGAACAAAAAATGCTTAGAATAATATTCTTAACAATTTGCTACCTAAAATAATTTTGTTGGTGGCCCCGGTAAGGAGATTAAGGGTCGGCCCCTAAAACACAGTTGTTCAGATAACTTTAGAACGATCACCAACTCGTGAACACTTGTTGAACAAAATGTGTTTATATTTACGATTCCTTTTATTTGGTATCAAGAAAATGGGCTGACACTTTAAATTAGGGGCCAAGAGGGCTCTAAAGTCTTCTTATAATAACTCTTTACTAAACAATAATTTATTATTAATTATAGAAGCAAAAATGCTCATTGTACACCTGTTTATCTATAAAGTACGATATCCAAATCATATATTACGTTATTAGGGGTTTCAAGGGGCCAGAAGTCCAAAAATCTCATCATTAATATCTAAAAAAGGAGAAATATAAAAGCATTGTAGAACAAAAGGTCCTCAGAATAATGTTCTTAACAATATGCTACCTAAAATAATTTTGTTGGTGGCCCCGGTAAGGAGTTTAAGGGTCGGCCCCTAAAACACAGTTGTTCGGATATCTCGAGAACGGTTAACAATTCGTGAACACTTGTTGAACAAAATACAGATTTACAAGACCTTTTGTTTGATATCAAGAAAAAGGGGCTGACCCCTCAAATAAGGGGCCAGGAGGGCTACAAAGTCTTTTATTATAACTTATTCCTGAGCGATAATTTGTTATTAATCATAAACAAGAAAAAAGACCTGATTAAACTGAATTTAAAACTGAAAACCGTTTTTAAATCGGATGATGCATTACAGAGATACTGGGGTTCAAAAATTGATTTTTCCGGAAATTTTGATTCCGCATGTCTTGGCTAAGAAAAGAGTGTTATGTTCAAAGTTAAATTAACTCGTACCTAAAATAATTCAATAATTGTTAAATCCTACTTGAACACATTCGGATTTTTATTTGCTAAGTCGCTCTTGAAATCAATAAGGTTTTTATTAATTCGTACTCAAAATCATTCGGATTTTGTTAACTCGTACCAAGAATTTTTCGATTTTTATCGTTTTTGTTTTAGATTCTCATGTTATTTTTAAAGAACTCTGCTTTTTCTAGGAACCTCTAGCTTTACTTTCGACATTAACGGAAGACCCACTCGTTGCTTAGCAACGAGCTTTGCTCTAGTTATTATTATACTTTTTCTTTTTTTTGACTCCTTTTCGGCTTCATAACTCAAAAAGTCTTCAACCAATTTCAATGAAACTTTCAGCGATTAATGCAAGTTAGCGTCCCTCAAAGATGTTGGTTTGAAGATATTTTATTGTAAAGATGGTATATACAAAAGGATCGGGCACAAGTTCTGGAAACTTAAAACGCCCTCTCCTATGAAATTTTGACACAAAATTTACACTATTACGAAAAATGACATTATCAAAGGTCATAATAAAATACCATTGTTTGAAGTTATACAAAGTAGATATACATCGACAAAAGTAAAAGAAAATTATAATAAGTGTTTATATCTAATCTTATACATGGGAAAACCGTCCAGATCTCTTTAAAAATAGCAGAACGTTAAAAAATAAATTTTCATTTTCTGCAATACTGATGGAGGTATCTCCCCATAGCAAAACATGAGTGTCGATAATATGTAAATTTTCTATTCTAAAGATAACATTGAATAAATCATTTCGTGGAATATTATATTTTGCACAAGAAAAAAAGTAATGATATGCATCTTCTATTTTACCACATGAACATAAAGGACTATCAATAATTTTTCATCTATATAAGTCTTTTTTAAATATACAATTGTGTCGAAGTCTAGTGAGAATTACATTCCAGTAACGTTCTCCATATGAAAAATATGATGGAGGTTGAGATTTAGAAGACAGAAAACTTTTCTTAAAAGATTTTAATGTTGGCAAGTTTCTAATTTCTAAAGGTATACCATTCAACAAATGTATGGCTGTTGGAGCAAAAGATAATTTATAAATATTCAGTCTACATTTTGGAATACTGTAATTTTGCGATGGTCTTGTAGTATAAGTAGAGTCATGCGAGCGAGTGCATGGAAAAATTTTAGTAAGATAGTCAGGCACTAAATTGTGATTTATTTTATACATAGTTGTTTTTAGCTTTTCTTTCCTTCTATCAAAAAGTGATTCCCACCCAGTTTCTTGATATAAAGAGTCTCGCGATGCTATTGAAGTCAGCCCTGTAACTATTCTCGCTGCTACTAACTGTAATTTTTCAAGCTTGTCCGAATCATAATTTGAACAGCCACTTCAAACTTCGGATGCATATTCCAACTGGGGTCTTATAAAAGTAGTATATAATAAGGATATAGTTTTGCGACTGACCTTGAATTGTAATTTTTTGAGTAGTCCTAATTTTTTGTAGGCATTTGCTATCATAGAATCGATGTGTGTTGACCAGCCAAGATCTTGTGAAAAAGTAATACCTAGATGTTTATGCGTTGACACAAAATCCAAATCACGGTCTTGAAATTTTAAGCATGGAATTGTAGGTTTTTCCTTGTACTAAATAACGTTGCTTTACTTTTTAAATGATTACATTCCAAGAGTCGTTGCTTGGACCACATATCAAGGCAGTACAAATCATTATTAATAACTGATTCAATGTCATGAATATTAGTTGAACAATGTTGTAAAGAAT
This sequence comes from Magallana hongkongensis, assembly GCA_016163765.1. Classification (NCBI taxonomy): domain Eukaryota; kingdom Metazoa; phylum Mollusca; class Bivalvia; order Ostreida; family Ostreidae; genus Magallana; species Magallana hongkongensis. The sequence continues at coordinate 48,634,126 of WFKH01010211.1, read as the reverse complement.
TATCATCGGCATACAGTCTACATAAACTGGACATTTTCCCTGCTACATCATTAACATAGATCAAAAATAAAAGAGGTCCTAGAACCGACCCCTGTGGAACACCAGCATATTAAAATTTATAGGTAGACATGCCATGGTATTTCTATGTAAAACTCTTTGACTTCGACCACTTAAATAACTTTCAAACCATTTAAGTAAATTTTCCCTAATTCCATATGACTGTAGTTTAAAAAAGAGTCCCTTATGCCAAACTCTATCAAAGGCTTTTGATAAATCGCAAAATACCATACAACAAAATTTCCCTTCATCGATGGCTTTAACAATATAATCGTACGTCTCAATGAGTTGATATACAGTGGAATGCCCAGGCAAAAAATCAGCCTGATACTTGTAAAACAAATTATTTGTATGAAAATAGTTGTAAACATACTTAAACAAAACACGTTCCATTATTTTTCCTACACAACTTAATAAAGATACCGGTCTATAATTAGATAGAAGTGACGGATCACCATTTTTAAATAAAGGTAATACATTGGCTATTTTCCATTGAAAAGGAAATGTACATTCTTTCAAAGACCGATTAAACAATAGACACAGAAGAATTCATACAGAAAAAATGGTAGACTTTAACATCTTATGACTAATATCATCTGACCCTATTGCTTTGTTCACGGGAAGAGTAGAAATAATGTCAATAACATCTTGTTCTGTGATAACAATATTATCTAAAATTTTATTACAAAATAAAATAAATTGTGCTAATGTTGGTTCATTATCATGTGTAGATGAAATTGATGCAAAATAATTGTTTAATGACTCCACCTTATCAATATCACTATAGGATATATTTACCACACCGTCTTGAACATTTTGTAGTGGGGGTATTTCGGTTCTACCTTTACATTTAAAAACATCTTTCAAACGTTTCCAATAAATTTTGGAACTTTTGATACTAGCGTTAATAAGATTAGTTTCGATATTACTATAATAATTTGATATCGCTATTTTTTTCATATTGTTTACTTTATTACGTAGTTTTTTGTACTTGTTTAAATGTATAGCGTTTTTTGTATTATGTGCCTTTTTCCTCATTCGGTCCCGTAGACGTATTGTTTTTCTTAATCCCGAATCAAACCAAGGCTTATCTTTCGGACGTATCGTTATAGTTTTTTCTGGAACGCATTTTTTAACATGATTCAAGAAAGTTGTAGAGAAGTTACGCTCTTCATGATCTATATCTGTCGCGTCATTAATTAACGAGTTCCAATCCTTACTTTGTATAAGGGTATTTAAAGTATCAAAATCTGCGTTTTTATATAACCAAATTTTTCGCTCATATGATTGATTTTGAATGGCGCGTGACTTAAGATTTATATATGTACCCTTGTGGTCACTGATAGAGTGTTCTACTTCTATTGTCCCAGATTCTAAAACATCCGAACGTATTTCGCCGCTTACTAAAATTGGGTCAATGAGAGTGCTCGAGTACTGCTTGATTCTTGTAGCCTCGTGGATTGTGTTTTCTAAAGAGTATTTCAAAAGGATATCCTTAACTGTGTGCGTGTTTGGAAGATTGAGAAAGTTTACATTTAAGTCGCTAAAAATAATAATTTTATCGGATAGTTCCTGTGTTTTGTCGATGGACCATTCAAGCTTTTCCCAGATTGGTTTGTCTGAGTTGGGAGGACGGTATACGCAACGGAGGAAAATATTAGAGGTAGGGTCGCTTATCTCTATCCATATACATTCCGTATTTGTAGGTTCTAAGTCAAGACGTCTTACAGCACGTAAAGAATCGGTTAAATATATAATAACACCACCACCGTATGAATTCCTGTCTTTCCGAAAAATTGTATTAAAACCATCAATAGAAATTTCATCGTTCATAATATTAGAGTCTAGATGTGATTCTGTAAAACATACAATATCATAATCTGAAACCAGACTCAGAAACTCATCAAACTTATTTCTTATACTACGTACATTTAAATGAAAAATATCTAAAGTAAACTGTGTAACATGTAAGTGTTCTGGCCCCGGGTTTGTTTCAACATCACCTGATAAGATCAATAGTACATGTATAATTTGAAAAATATAACTAATGAACAATGACTCTTGTACTACTTTTGACAACAAACGTGTAATGTAATATCTGAGACCCTTTAGCAAAAAATATGTAAACAAATTGAGTAAAGACACACGAAATAACAGATGTTTTGTTGTACATCTACTTCTATAATAGTAAAGTCCTACTGCAGCCCTGTATTGTTCTAATGTACTACCCATTGCCTGTAAGAAAAGGCAAAAAAGCATTGTTAAAAAGGGCTGCAGTGAAATCAAGTAGCATGATATATGAAGTTGGGTTGATATTGTTTGGATGAACTTTGACATTGAGTAAACAAAGAACAAAAAAATAAAAGTAAACAGTAAACAAAACGCAACATTGTTTCTTGCGAGGCAAGAAGTGAGGCAAGCTAATAGCACCAAGGCTACATGTATGTATAGAAAAGATTATGTACAAAAATACACATACTGGTACAGACAGCATGCGTTGGAAGGGAAATATAGGGGGATAAAGTGATACCAACATTGACTTAGATGTGCAATATGCACACAAACAAAACAAAATTCATTTTAAGTATAAAATGTATAATATGTACACAAACAAACAAATCAACGTTTGATGTTAACTGTAAGTTAAGTACAGAAACACAATATTGACAACTTAGTCGGTACTGTGGTCTCGGTCGTTAAGCAGCGCGTTAATGTCACTGAAGGAGCGGATCAGACTTTTTGGGCCCCTTTCGTGAACTTTTGCAAAATTCCGACCATCGTTAGTCCAGAAGGAATTCACATAGCCGTCGCGTTTTGCCTTGGATAACTCCTGTACCAGGCCTTGGCGGAACTTTGTCAGATCTTCAGTTACAAACACTGAGGAGTTTTTCAGTTGGCGTTTTTCTGAGTACACTTTGTTTTTGACCTTCCAGTTTTTGAATTTGGAAATAATTTGGATGTTACCTCTACTGTTTGGTTTTCCTATGGGATGGGATCTGGAAATGTCATCGTCTGTCAGTTTAACTCCCATTTTCTTGCAGATATTTACAACTATACTATCTGTGTCTAGGCGCTTACCGGTTTGTTGTTGGTCGGGAGGAACTGAGCAATTGTGGAACCTCAAGGAGTTTCTCCGCCCATACTGTTCCAAGTCGTCTAAAGATTCCTCTAGTCCCCAAATCTGATTTTGTAGATCAGCATTTGATTCTGATGCGTCATGTAACTGCTTTTTGAGAGTTTGGATCTCTTCTGTTTGGGATTTTATAGTATCAGTCAGTTGCTGAAATACAGTTTGTACAGCTCGTTCTATGGTAGGTGTGATAGCGTTGGCCAGCATAGGAACTAGTTTGGTCATAAAGTCTTTATCACACATAGCTGTATAGATCAGGGTAGGCAGGCTGTAAGTCTGACCTTCAGTTTGTATCAGGGGTGGGTAGGAATCCGATGTTTGGATATCTGTTCCAAATGTAAGGGTTTCTATACCAGGACCAGTACCAAGACCAGTAGCGGTGGAAGGATTGGTTTCCATTTCTTTTGAATCAGTAAAAATATTAGTTTCACTAATTGCTGAATTTAAATCAGGGAGAGATGCTGACAAAAAACGTCTGCGTGTTGTTTTAGAATGATTATCAGATGGACTGTTGTGTTTACGTTTATTGCGGTTCGTTGTTGAACTAACACTGCCTTACTTGCGTGAGTAGTTTTCACACAATAGAGTCAGAGAAAATGTTCGCAAATAAGGTATTACATGTATAAAGTCATATATATCAAAATACGATCTTCACTGCATGATAAATATCCTTATAAACGATCCAAGACTTTAGTAGCTATGTTGCACACACAAAATATGACATAACCCTCCTTTTCTCTGTGAGCCGAATCTACACGTCAATAGTAGTCGCCATCTTGTCCCTAGTGAGCAAAGATGTTAAAGCTTTAATGACAACATCACTTCCGTTTTGACGTAACGTCATTTTTAAAATTTTAAAAAAGTCATTTTGTCCGGGGCATTTCTCAAAAACGCTTTCAGAGAGAGGCTTCAAATTTTCTGTGGTTATGAATTTGTCAATTTACCTGTGCAATAAGACTGGAAATGGAAATCCGTGACTTCCGGTCAAAACCGGAAGTGAATCAAATTTTTTGAAAATTTGAATTTTTTAATCAAATTTAAAATGTAAACGTGTTATGTAGAGCTTATAAAGCTAAATCTAACATTAAAAGCCGTTTATAATCAGACAATGCATTACAGAGATATTGGGGTTTAAAAATTTTCGTAAAATTTTGATTCCGCATTCTGGGTTAAGAAAAAAGTCTTTAGTTCAAAGTTAAATTAACTCGTACCTAAAATAATTCGAAATTTGTTAAGTCGTACTTCAACACATTCGGATTTTTTGGTCAAGTCGTTCTTGAAATCGTTAAGGTTTTTGTTAAGTCGTACTTACAGTCATTCTGATTTTGTTAAGTCGTACCAAGAATGATTCAATTTTTTAAATTTTTTTAAAAGTTACTTTTGTTATTAGTTTAAGAACTCTGCTTCTTACAGGAACTTCGAGCTTTACTTTCAACATTAACGGAAGACCCACTCGTTGCTTTGCAACGAGCTTTGCTCTAGTTCTTTTTTTTCTTCCTAGACGCGAACTTTCAGGCTTCATATCGTGCTTATTTCTGAACGGTTTTTGCTCAAATTTTCAGGGCTAATAGATTTTACAAAACTCTATCTTAATCAATTCATAAATTGTAGAATTCCTCTTCCGTTAACGAGTTATTCTCCTTTGAAAAATTTTTAGGGCCTTTGGTTTCCAGACAAAGGCTCCGAGACTGTGATAGCAGGGAATGGGAATCCAACGTATTTGAATAACAGAGACGTTGTAGTTGTGCACATTGGTTTTTGTTTTTGGATTACGTTTTTTATTTAGGAAAAGGTAGGGGTCAAAAAACAGGATTCCAAAAAGTGCGAAAATTTAGACATATTTTCCTTTGTATCTTTAAAACGAAAAATATTTTGTTAAGACATGTAGGATGAAAGTTGTGCAGAATATCAAGGGCTTTCATTTGACATCAATAAAAAGGGCTGGCCTCTTATATTAAGGGCCAACAGACCTTGAAAGTTTTTGCTTAATAACTCAAAAACGGTTAGGATTTCGATATGACTGTCGCTGGAAAAGTTGTTTGTTGGGATCTCATAAAGGTCATTACAATATTATTTTGTTAGTGATTTGTGTGTAGTATGAGTGTAAAAAGCTTTATATATATACATGTTAACATGTACCTCTGTTAATTTTGCAAGTTAACGAAAGTCTTTGTGCATACAATTGGCATAAAGTTACCACAGAAAGTATGCTGGTTTATACAGGAGGCTTTAATTCATAAGAAATTTTTTTTTAAAATACATGTTTTTTTTAGGAGTTTAAGTCATTTTTGTTAAGTTCTTAGAGTGCACAATCCTTAGAAACGAGAATCGGAAAACAAAACATTCTTTTTCTTTTCTAGTAAAACACAAAATACGATTTTAAAAAAAAATCTATGTATTACATTTTAGTTTTCATACTGCTTGCATTTAAAATCTACCTTGAATTAGAGCTGTGTGTGTGTGTACCATTACGTAAGCTATCCCTCGCCCGCGGCCGAGAAAATCGGTCACCATGGTCGCGGCTGGACTACCTAGCGGTCAGCGGTTATCTAATACACGAGAGTTGCGTCTCTCGTGTATAAGTTTATTTAGCTGCGAACTCAAGAATTGTTTTAGTTTTGATTACACAAAAGTTTATTCTTCTTCAATTGGATTAAACGATAGGGTGTCAATTAAGAAATCGTTCAGTTAATTAATAAAAGCAATGTCATTCTCAATCTAAAGTAATATCAGACATAGATCAATTGTGGGTTTTAAGTAGAAAATAGGAACTTCTATTTGATAGATTTTAGTTATTATACTGGAAACTTTTCAAGTCTTCCTGGGTTCTGAGCTGGGCGTGTGTGTGCGTTGTACCTTTACGTAATCTATCCTTCGCCCACGGCCGAGGAGATCAGCCACGGCTGCACTACCTAGCGGTAAGCGGTTATCTAATACACAAGATTCGCACACGCACATTTACATGTATATGAACGTGTTTGAGTTTATATAGCCGTAAATACAAGATCTGTTTTAATTTCATGTTATAAAAGTTTGTCCATCTTGTATTTATTAAGAAGTCCTTCTGAAAATTAATGAAAGCGATATTACTCCAAATCGGAAACATCGTCAGACATAAATTTATGGTTGGTTTGTAAGTCTAAAATGTTTTAAAAACTGTACAAATAATGTTTTAAATCAACAAAAAACCCCACAAATGTTAAACCTTTAAATGATGATCATCCCTCGAACATGGCCGAGGAGATTCTGCGCGAGTGGACAAGTAATCCGCGGTAGGTTCGTGTTCTTCTACATGTACCTTATCACGCGTGCATGTTTCATATTTTGTACGAGCACAACTATTTTTTTTATTATGTTTTCAACTATTATATTGGTATAAGATGAAAAGATAAATTAATTTTACATGTACAATTGATTTAGCATTGATTTATACGATTGCGTACAAGGTTGTTTAAAAATCAAATCAAATTATAAGTTCCATGTTACATGTTTATGGTAGGTGCTGGCACGATAAAAGAATGTCCTGAATTGAGGCATTCGGTGATTATTTTAAAGCATATTCACATGAGGTTTTAAACAAGTTTGTTTAGATTCTATCGGTCACATATTAATCACTTCTGTAGTGTTTCTACATGGTCGTTCGTTTCATTGTGAAAACGAACTCATTGCTGTGTTGCCCCCCCCCCCCCCCCCCGACCCGCTGCCAAGTGCTCGCGCTTGATTTTGTTTTAAATTGACCAAAAGTTATCAAAATCTGCCGAAAATCATTTTTTGGCGACTTCTCCTTACACTTTGTATGTGTAACATTTTCACTTTCCCACCAGTTTGTTTATTCGGTCAGTCTGTGTTAATTCCATCGCCACGTGTCGCCACAAATCTTGTATCGCTTCAGCGCACACAGCTCAGAACATATAGCACCAGGTTATTTATGGCTGCAGATCATCAATTGTTATGTAATTGAGTAACAATGTATCGAAGGTTATCGAAAATTATTAAGTATCGAAGGGTGCTTTCACTACAGTGGTCAATTGTTAAACAATAAGGCTATTATTCGAAGTCAATCATCTTCACATTAAAGGGGCGAGATCTTAATTTAAGAATTTGGCTAATAAATTAACCTGTTGAACACGCTAAACTTCTATAGTTATGAACAGAATAGTATTTAATATATTATAATTCAAAGTTTTAAGTCAAAGCAGAGACATAAATAACTTATGTCTCTGATCAAAGGAAATTTGTTCTTGGGATTATAATAAGATTATAAGTTATGAAATACGACTACATTATGCAATGCAGTCGGTCGCCATAGAAATCATCAAAGTACTGCAAGTGTCGACCGATTTCTTATTTCTTTGAAAGAGCATGATAGTTAACTTGACTTACAGACTATAATATAGCGACATATATCTGCCTCCCAAAAATATATATGCTTCTCAAAATTACACTTAAGTGAGATAGACGTGTGTTCTTGGGGATTTTATTTATTGCTAATTATATATGAAAATTGATACAAAAAAAAAAACCTTTTTATTGAAGTTGTGTAGCATGAGGTTGTAATGCAACTTAATTTACTTACTAGGTTAGCTACAGCCAGTGGAATACTAATTTTAGGTCAACAATGAATACCCAATCTATTAAAATACAAGATACATAGTTTCCAGAACTATAATAATATGCATGTGTACATGAAGGTTGCACCCTCATTTGTATGGCTGTAGGTGAGGAGGTAAACGTGTAGCGATGTAAGTACAGTGTATGACTGCACATACGGATTCCGGACCGCGGCTACAGACGATACCCATTGACAGTCTTTCAATACATTTATGCGCAGTTTGACCCAGAAACTGACCAGTTTCATAACTTCTTCGAATTTCCCTAACACGGACTGTCTAATTTATTCTCAGAATTCCAATTTACGCAAGCGCAATTGAAGTTTTATTCAGTTTTTTATTCAATTTAATTAGTCACGAGCTGATTAAAAACGCAGCAGAATATTTTATTTTTTAACTCGGAAATTGTCTAAAACAGAAGAAACAAGACAATAAATATTGATGCAAAGCATCAAATCGGCCGCAAACTGTTTAAGGAGGCAAAATGCAGTACGTTTTAATGAAGTAATACAACCTTACTTTTTTTGAAAGAGAAAACTACTATTTCTAATTAAAATAATATTGAATATCATGAATCATTGTCATTTTTAGCAAAATGCATTAAACAAAAATATTTATAGTATTGTAACCTCCATTTGAATTGTACATCAAAAGTAGTGTTATAATGAAACTGAAATTAAACGGTGGGTGTAATGAGCCTCTTTAGAACACTTTAAATGATATGCATACGAGTAAAAGAAATACACACAAACATGTATTTTTTGCTGAAGTTTATTTTTCAAACAACATTTGTAAACAATAAACAAAACTTGTAAAATGAAAAAGAGTGCTTGTCTATTTTCATAAGAATGAAAGAAAAAAAATATTGTCATAATTCTCAACCGATGCATTTTTTTAAATTCAAAGCTGCAAGATAGAAGTTTGAGGAAAGGGCAATAACTCTTTGACATCCTCCCAATGTACGCAATGTGTGGACATAATTTTGAAAAAAAAAAATAAATTAAAATGTCATTTAAATGTATGCATTTGAAATCGTTTGCTTTAATCAAACTATGTGATTTTTATATGCAGTTTTGTTTTTCATAATATACTCTGTTAAAGCTGCTTGGTCCGATTTTTTGGCTATTACAGTATCAAATAATTTTCTATACAAAGCAAACATCTTAGAAAGTTATGGACTTTCTCCTATTTACACCAACAGAATCGGTCTCCTTTCAAAGTTAGAAATATACCAGAAATATTTTGCATTTTCTGGTACTTTAGGCTTAGCTATCAGAGAATAAATGAATAACCAATCTGAAATAATTGCCATTGAATAACATAGTGAGAAAACAAATCTTAGGAATTATTTTTGATATTGAGTTGAATCACAGAAAGCATATTATATTCTTTATAATTATAGGCAATATTTATTATAAAATTTTATCCGGTGCATTTCTAGTATTTAACTGAAAGGTACAGTCCAGATTTTCATTTTCAAGTGAATAAACATTTCATATTCTCTGCTACTGCCATTAAAGAGGTTCGCTCCTCAGGTTTTGGGTAGCTATTTTGGGTCACCTCCAGTTTGAAAATTCTGCATCATATATTAGTTCTATTTGTATTTATATATTTTACAATGCCAAAAAAAAAACATATTGAATAAAATTGTTTTTTAAAAAATACATTTTTACAGAGTTTAGTAAGGGACTATATTTTAAGGCGGAAGGTTTTCAAGAAGAAAATGAACAATTTTCCTAACTCAGTAGTTTTAGAGTACCGTGACTTTATCTTCCTCATTTTCAGCGCAGACCAAACTTCCAGAGAGTTTGTGTATTACAATATATTCATGATGTTCTGAAAAACATATCTGAACAATATTTTGATATTTCTATTGATATATTTTTGTATAATAAGCTTATATTTCATAGAAGTCAAGAAAAGAATTTACTCCAGTTTTTTCCTAAAATTAGCTTATTTCATGCCATATCTCAAATTTTTGAGATGTGACCCCTACTTTTTTTGCTTTTGCATGAGACATTAAATGTATGTCTATTTGTATGCAAAGTTTTGGAAAGATGACATTACTATTATATTTTTTATTTGCGTTATAATTTGATTACTCCAAAATTGTGTGACAATCTTAACATCTAGTGTTGAGTTCATTATGTACTGGTATTTAAAGCCACCAGTATAGCAAGGTTTTTAAAAAGTTGACTTAGATATTACTTTTATAGTCACTACATGTATTCAACTTCATACTGTGTTAAATCATAATTAAATATTAGTTCAAACTATAAATATTTGTTTGATTTCTTCAAATAATTAATTTCCGTGGCAAATTTCAGCAATATTTTTAGGAAAATTATCATTTCTGTTTGGGGCTCCATATTTCTAAAAAATGGCATGTGACATGGGTCACAAATCAAATAAATGAACATTTTAGGTCCCCATCTTTATATCCAAGTGGTTTTCAGATGATTGACATTACTATTAATTCAGGTGCCAACCTCCTTAATAACAACATTACAAGTGAAAATTAAATGATAAAAGGTATATACAATTATATAGATATAATATTTCATGAATCATTACTCAATCATTCTTAAGGATATTCTTTAGCTGAAATAATAAGCATGAAAGTTTTTGCAACCCAAAAGTAATGTAGATTGTCAAATATTTGGCACCATTTTCACTCTCTAATGCACTGCAATATCTATAACTTTGAAGAAATACTAAAACAGCAAAAAATTTCTCAATCTTTCATATTCCTCTAAAACATCATCTGGAGGTACCACCACTTTTGGATCAAACTTGAGCAATAAAAGTCCATCTAATGTACGTAATCGACTTCATGCTACGTATGCCATTCCTTTTTCAAAAATGTTACTGCCTATATCCAAAGCAAGTTTACAGAAAGATGAACCTTGTACTTTATGAATAGTACAGGCCCATGCTGGAATTAGGGGAAATTGTTTCCTTACAATATGTCTGCCACAAACTTTGAAATGATGTTAAAATTTTTCAATACTTATAGAACTACATGTACCATTGTTAAATAATGACTGGTGTAAACGACCAACATTTCTATCATCAAACAAAACATTGATTTCTGTTATTTCCTCTCCAATCCAGGTAAAAGAAGAAACAGTCCCCATGGCACCATTAACTAGGCCATCCTTCGTATTAATGTTTCTGATTAACATTATTCTAGCATTGACAGTAATTTGTAATGTCTGCAAAAGTCCGCCAGCATCACGCTCGTCAGTCGGTATTAAATGATTAGGTACATTTTGACCTGGGTTGATATCTGCTGTACTAAAATAATGTTCTGCAGTTAAAGAATAAGTATGTTCATTCATACCAGTCAACATTAAGTTGTTATATTCTGCAACATCTCTTCGTAATGGAAAAATGTGTAAACAGTCAGTATCTCTAACATTAACTCTAGTCAAAAGCAACTTTATATCTTGTGATGTTAGTAGACCAACACGTGCTCTATTAAGCAATTGTGCATATGAAGGATCTTCAACTTGACGAACATTTTCTGTTAAAAACACTGGTGAAAACGAATGCCTTATCAGTTTGTTATGAAATGCATATTTTCCTTTAATAGGTTTCAGCTGAAAGAAGTCCCCAACTACAATTACATTTAATCCACCAAAAACAGCATTATTTCTTTTAATTTGTGATAACCTTCGACTAATATAGGTTAACATCATATCACTGACCATACTTATTTCATCTATCACAATAGTATGAATATTTAAAAATTCACGCTGCAGTTTACTAAGCATAAAACTTGAGAGCTCTTCATAAGTGGTGTAATTTTGAACTGGAATACTCAACAATGAGTGTAAAGTTAAACCTTGAATAGATATAGCTGCTGTTCCTGTTGGAGCACAAACAACAACTGGATTTGATCCTGGTAACTTACTGGTGTACATTTCCAAATAATGAATAATAATATTAGTAATAAATGACTTTCCAACTCCTGCACCACCTGTAATAAATAAATGCAATGGTTCCTTCTCCGACTTTTGGTAATGACAATGTACGGTGTGAAGTGCTTGTTTTTGACTCTTTGTTAGTTTTCTTATATTAGTTTTGTAATCTTCAACAGACATTCTACAACTTAAAGAGTGATTAAATGTCACATCTTCATTAAACACAGGAACAGGAATAACATGTGATGAATTTTGTTGAAAATTTGATGGTATATCTACAAGTACATCAGATTCCTGTTCAAGAGAAGTATTGTCAACAGAATTAAAGTATATTCTTGCATTGAAATTTGATTCACTTTCACATAAATGTATTCTTCTCACAATAATTGATATTTGCTCAGTCAATGATACATACTGAAAATTGAAGCTTGTATTAAATACATGTTGTTTTGCAGAATCATGTCCTGAAAGTAATTGTTCCTCATTTCTATGTGGTAATAAAAGAAGAAGAAAACTATAAAAGTAATCTTCACTGAATAATGCAAAATTTGGATACCTCAATACAACAGGTTTTGTACGTTTTTTAACCAAACATCATGTTTCTCAATGTAAATTCTTTCACAAGCTTTTCTATTTAGAGGACCTTTTGGTGGAGTACATTTTTCATACCAGGAACCAAATCTCTAAAATGAATAACTCTCCAAATCATGTGGTCTTTTGTGATAATAATCCATTAGATTTGTACAGAATATATCTGTTCAATTATCATTCATTTCCTCAATAAATTTTTGGGTTTTAACATTTTGAATCTCTTTGTTGGAAAACGTGTATTTATATAAACAACTTTCCTTGTACTATGAATTAAATGTAAATTTCCAAGACGATAAGCTGTTTCTTGTGCACTCATTCTTCTATGTTTGAACACACAGAGACCAATCTGCAATAATTTTTGATACTTCGATAAATTTGGATTTTGTTTAAAAATAGAATAGATAAGGTTTCCCAGTGCATTTTTTAAAATCATCTGGTTCGGATTTACCTAAATAGGAACAAACATAATATGCTGCCCCTTCAGCATTTTTAATTATCTGAATATCCATGTTAGCTCTCCAATGGCGTAAAAGAACTTTATTGTAATCATTTATGAAAATGCTTTTTTGATTTCGCTTTGTTTCAGAAAATTTTGCTTTTGATTTCCCAAGTAAATCAATATTTGGTAAAATTCTAGTAGTAGAAACAACTTTTCTAGGAAAACCAAATCTACGATTTGATTTGTATCCATGACTACAATATGCTGAATGATGATGCGTTTCTAATTTCTTTACAAGCAAATTTAGTTCATAATCTTCTTCAAGACTTGGAACATTTGATGAAATTGTTCTATCAATATAATGAATGAATTCAGATACTGTACTATGATTAAGTTCAGCAGGAAGCTCATCAATCCATAAAAAAATGTGAACATTAGGACTCCCCCTATTTTGAAACTCAATGCGTGCAAAGTAATCTAACACTGTTCCTAGAGGTTTAGTTTTGCCTAAAATAATATGTTTTAGCAATGCTCTAAACCTTCTATCAAAATGTGTCGCAGCAAGTAAAGGATCTTTCCTCATTGATAGAAAAAATGATTTTCCAAAAGCATCTTTAAAATCTATGTTCTGAAGTGTCATTCCCAGTTCTGGCCAATGTAAATCATCAGCTGACAGTGTGACAAAGAGCGTAGGAGGGCCCAAACTTTTGAAAAGTCCTAAAAGATCATACAGAACAACGGTATCTTTAATGTTCTTCATGAACATGTAAGAATTTTCAAGAAGATCTGAATTTTCATTCATATTTTTAACATCACCAGCAGTAACAAAAGATTGGTCTCCCGAATGCACCATCTTCAAAATTTTCATGTGAATCCCCAACTCTTGTTTAAATAAAGAGATATTATATGATGCACCAGTACGCAAAAATATGTCATGTTTTTTTTTTCTGAAATAACCTTTTTCATTGTAAAGCCTCACTTTGAAATACATTGATGGATTTACTTTTAGGGGGCGCTCTGCACAAAAGCCATTTTCCCATTTACGAAAAGCCAGGGAAATGCCAATTCTTCTCCATGTTCTGTTAACAAGATATTTACAGGTTCAGATTTACTTCTTTGAACATGAATATATGCATTATCTGAAGTATTGCAAGTATTATCCACTGGAATCATTACAGCTTCTTCTAATTCTTCTTCTTCCCTATTGAATGTACTTAAACTTACATTCAGCTTGTTTAATTCTTGAACAACATTACTTACATTAAAGGTCAGATTATTGTAATGACAATGATTTTTCACTAACCAATTCATGGCTTCAGCATATTTTTTGCTTCTTATTTTATGGTGATTACTGACATATACAGATCCATTACTATTCTCAAACTTTAGATCTATGAGAGGACACTGTTCTAAATTCTGTGGAAATTGTTCAATTATGTTTTCAATGTTCACAGGAAGATTTAAAATTAATCCTTTTTGAGCATATTGACCACCAGGTAGTAAAGTTAATGTCATAAATACATTTATTTTGCTAAGCATTTTCTTTTCAAGAAGAGTCAAACCTTCTAGTTCATTTGGGATTACACCTGTGTCTAAATTATTTCCTTTCATGCTAATGTTTGGTACTTTATTTTGTTTCAATGAAGCTTTACACGTGCTACATAAATCACTGTGTACATTCAAACCAATACTTTTACATGCATCATTGACCTCGGCCAATAAAAAAGTTTGTTCTTTAAATAGAATTCTAAAACAACATGAACAACACTTACAGAGGGACTCCCTTATGGTTTCTTCATATTCATGTACATGCAAAGGCAGTTCAAAATAGTCTACATATTCAAAGGTATTGTCCGTCGACACATTATATTGCTCAGAAACATCTAACATATCTATTTCATAAACTGTATCACCAATTGTTCTATTTACATCAGTTTCAATCATTTCAAAGGCACTTTTAGTTTCAACTTTACATTGCTTTCTCTTTCGCTTAGCTTGCTTTTTGCAGCTAGATTTTGAGGCGTATGTATGGTTATTACAATTATACACATTTACACATCTATGCTGTTGATGACGTTGGTTGGGTTCAACATTTGTTCGGTTGTTTACACATCTATGCTGTTGATCACATTGATTGTGTTCAACATTTGTTCGGTTGTTTACCTGGTTGCCTATTTCTACTCTATTTCTTGTGACTGGAGTGAGTTCAAAATTAAATGATGAATAAGTAGCACAAATGGAATGGTGCAATTCTTCAAAAGATTCAAAAATCATTAACACTGCTGCACCATTATCTGCATCTTGTAATCCAAATTGATCTCTCTGATGAGAATCAAATATCAAGAACTGATTGTTACTTACATCTGCATGCAAAGCAATAGTTAGTTCATTCAGAGTTAACAAGAAATTTGAAGATACTAGCATTGCTTGAGATAGTGCATCATACAAATTCATTTGACCAAATTCATCATTTTGAGAACGATTCCATGTAGTGACGGTCCCTTAATAATAGTCTAGAAAATATTCCAGAGTGAAGCCTTTATTTTAATATTTCAACAGTTTTGGCATTTGATTGTGACCTAAATATTGTAACGATTGTAATTCTTGAGAAATACTGGCATAAAGTCTAGTGCCATCGTGCAACATTTGATCTAATTGGGTACTTGTGAAATCGGACGTGAAGTCTAACTGGGGGCTATTGAAACAGTTCATAAATGTTAGCAAAGCAATGAGCGCAATTGCCGTACATTGTACTCCATTAAAAGGTGCAAATATTTGACAATCTTGATGATAGTTTGCTAACACACTCCTTACCATTTTTGATGCTTCCCTTCGACCCGTGTAAGAAAAAGAAAGCAGCACGCGCTCGCGGTGATGACACCCTTGATCGATGTCAGGTGACGATGCCGATTTTTTTTTTTTTTGCAGAAGATGCTGCATGCTGTTGCATACTCAAAAATACAAAATACAATATAATATGGTTGTTTTTAAGCATGCAGAATAATGAAGAACAAAACGTGAATTGAAAGTAAAACATCTGCATTTTTTACTCCGTCTTTTCATTCTTTTTTATCGTTTTAAATGAAGTACTATCCGGAATCTCGTATTCATAACGAGTTGCTTTTATATCTTATACACTCCTATCCTTTGGAGCATTTATTGTTTAAATATAAAAACTTAAATAAATTTACAAATTTATATACAATAAAAGTAAGTAAGAAAATATTTTTTTTAGAAATTAAGTAATACTCAATTAAGAACATTTTTAAAAAATAATATAAATCGGAATTTTACGATTGTAATCAAATAAAATATTTCTTTAGAAGTAGGAATAATAACGTCTCATTTCCCCATGTGCACATTCTAACACAACCACAAATAGATCGGCCGCTCCTGTAATAGTTTCGTTCTTATGTTCAATATTTAGCACAATTATCCTGCCTGGAATTGTAAACAGATTCTTTTTCTGACACAAAATGCGTTTCTTGCAAAAATATTACATCACAATAGATATCATTCACCCAATCATATAAAATAATCATTTAAGCCACGACAGTTCAATGTAATAAATTTTACAGAGGTCATCGCTTTATTTGGTTGACAGTTACATAGATTTATCTCAAAGAGTTATCAATACCTTGTTGTTTAGTTTTTGCCGCTCTATGAAGAGAAACAGATCTTGGTTTCTTGGTGCTTCGGTTGCCTTGGTGTTTGTCCGCCAGACGCTGGATCAGCTTCCCGAACATATTTTGCCCCTGCCACGAAACTGGGTCGGTATGCTTTGTTTGCTCTGTGTCCAAACCAGTGCCCCAGTAAAGATCGTATACAGAATGGGCAAGCAGGGTGTTGGGTTTGGAGGAAGATCTTTCATTTCCTTTAATTGGTCGATCTTGGCGCACAGTATTTCATCCATAACCTTGTCAGCTTCGTCTCTCCATTGTGGAGTGTTGGTGAGGATTTTCCCTATTTGCTTGCATTCTAGGGCCGTCCTAGCATGTCGGATCTTATCGGCGGCGACAATATTGCCTGTTCAGATATCTTTAGTAAGCTGGTACGCCTGCTCGGCTGAGTTGAAATTTTCACCAAAAACCTTGATATCACTTAGATAAATATTTGATAGAACATTTCCACTGCCTTGTATGGTGATGAGATTTTTTTGCTCTGCGATGTATTTCGAGCATATACTAATTCCAGGTTTGTGACCCGGTTCCTTGCAAGCGGTGCATTTCCGCTCGTTTGGACAGCTGCGCGCAAAATGGTCGGTTTGCCAGCATATAGTACAGGAGACGGTTGGCATCTTAAAAAGTATAGATATGTTTTAACGAAGCTTAAAGGACAGGTGACACAATCACAAAAACGTTGACCAACAAGTTGGATTGTGAGTGTGATACAATTTCTGAAAAATTTCCCCTGCTACTCACATCTGTTTCACAGCTATTGCTGAATTACTGAGCTGATAAGACGCGTGACCTCAATATGCATGTCTGAAGCCTCTGAGATCGGAAACCTTCGGTGCGACGTAATAGCCGACACACACTACCCATTCGCTGTATATTTCAACCATAGGAATTTCTAACTTGCTCTTATCTAAAATCTGAAGTCAATAAATTTTGCTAATTGCTATTAAAAGTTTGAGAACCCTGTACAATAACATGAATTATTCTAAGCTTAGAAATCCCATTTCTGTTTTCTCAGCAATTATGAATAGGAGTAAAAATTGTGGGCTGTTAAATTAACTTTTTATTGACCTATGTGTTTCATGCTGGAAAAAAATGTGTCAGATGTTGGATTTTCAAAAGATATAAAAGTCATCAAAAATATGGAATCATTGTTGCTAAAGAAAGGATTTTGTTTTGTCAACACATAGTAAGTGATAATGTATAAAGACCTTTCGTAACCAGGAATGTCACCGGATCTTAATCCCTAATTAAGCCCTAATTAAGTTAACTGGACCTAATAAAGGATTTTTGATTTAAGAAGTATTACCAGAAATCCTGGTACATGTAAGCAAATATGTTGGTAAATTTCTTGAGTTCCACAAAATCAGGGGTCTACCTTAATCTTAATACTAATAGCTCAAACATCTTTTATTTCATTTTTGATTTTGTTATTTGATCATGTTTGTTTATTGAAATTTAATTAAAAGAACTACCAATTTTCATAATCAGTTAAGACTGAAACAGTAGTTTTTTAACATAGTATTCAGGTTTTAAAAATGTATTAATCTCAGACTCCTTGAATTTTATCCAAGTGGATTTTGGATCTTTCTTTTAATAGTTTATGAAGATCATTTTTTTGTAGTACTTCTGAGATGTGTATAATTTATTCTTTATTGATCAAACCTTTAAAAAAAACCCAAAACGAACTGTTATGCACACTGATGACTTCTTATATACTGACATTAGATTCAGATGGACAATGAATGATTTTTTTTTACAGCAACACCTATTGTTACAAATAGTACACAAAAAATGATTTATATGTGATATAATAAAAATCTAACTCATCATGCTAAACTAAAAGTTGAGTTTTTTTAAAGACAAAATATTTAGATTAATATCAACCTTATTCAAATCAATGTTTTGGATCTGCAAGATTGGATCAACATGCATTTTCAAACAATATATTTCAAACTTTACTGAATATTGAGAATCTAAACATGTTGTTGCCTGTTTGGCTGACAGGATGATAATCTGCTATTATCAATCACAGAATTTTCATATTCATTTTAATTTAATTACGTCTTTTTTTAATTTCTATTACCGGTATCTTATGTACACAAAATTTCTCAAAAACTCTATTAACCAATCATACAACATGTAATCTTGTACATTCTATAATCTCACTACTTTGTTTTCAGGAGAGGGTTCATACACTAAGCTATTCAATAAAATATGCTTTTAATAAATTCACTTTAATCTGATAGTGCTTTATTTCAAAATCATCATTTGCAACACAAATACACTATCCTGTGTAAATAAATCCTCGTCCTTTGCTCTTTTTACTGTGTAGCCGATTGCTGACTATGTCATCTTTGACGAATAACACACAGGGGTTTCTTATCTCATTAAAGATCGGCAAAACTCGGAGATCTGTTGCAGCTGGGATTTTCAGCACACTTAATTGAGCTGTGTGTTCTTATCTGAAGCTAGTCAAATGGGAAAATTGTTATGAACTGATTTATATTTATCAAAGAAAATGTTTTTAGAAGAAAACGATTTTGTGTCACCCGTCCTTTAATTTTATGCCTAAATATATGTGTTTTCATTACGATACCAAAAGTATTTTAACGTAAGTCAATTAGTTTGTATACAGGACAAGTAGTGATCAAAATTATTCATGCGCTACTTTGACCTCTTTACCCAGGCTGATGTATTGCAGGAATAATAGCGAATTGCTAAAATGGTGTTATTTAAGGGAAACATTTGGAAAAGTAAATGTATAATAATTTAATTTTAGCTGACTAGTATACTTAAATAAGATATCAAATACAAATACTTTGCAAAATCAAATGAATCATGATCATTTTTCAAAATTAAGTGACAAACAGATTAAAGCAACTTCTAGTTGTCGAAAAAATGGGCCATGCCTTTTGCAGGGTCTGCATTTTATACTTGCGAAAGACGGGTTGTGTGCTGAAAACGCTTTGCCTGGAAAAAGAAACCTCCCGTTGAACGGTTACTGTTGATAAACACTTGCATGTGTTGCAAATTCTGGAGAGGACCACACCAAACAAAATACATGGGTTAAAGAAATTCAAAAGTATGTGCTGGCTAAAACAAGATATACAAAATTATATTGTGTACTTTCACCCTTTAAACGGTTGCAACGGAAACACGCCTAACCTAAACCTTTCCAGTTAAGGGGGTTTTATTCTGAAGAAGTAAAATGAGAAAAAATAACTATAACATAAAAATTTATCTACATTTTCTATCATATCATTCGAGTCGCTTTCAGTTTTATTTTGATTGGATGTAGTTTATTCTGCACATCTTCATCATTTCTTAAGGTAGTCCTTTACTAGGCACTAAATGGGCTCAATCAAGGAAAGCCTAGTTTTAAATTATAGATATACATTCTTACAATACATATACGAAAGAAAAAGTACATGTATATGTACACATGCTAGATTTTATGTTACCAGCTCTCAGAAATGTGTACCCCCTAGCAAAAATTATTTGCAATGATAAAATTTGCAAAACTTCTGTTTTAAAAAAAAATAATTTATTTATCAATTCTTGGTAAATAAGAACTTGATGAATAAAATAGAGTATGAACGTTTGTTTAAACCATATCAGATCAATAATTTTGCGCAAATCGTACGCTTTGTAGGCCTGACATATCAGAATAGAACACGGAAAAAATTGATGCATGTGTTAATTTTGGTCATTTTTAAGTATTTTATGGACTCAAACCTAAATTAATGGTATTTGTTGTATAGAATGACATCTTAAGATAAAAACTTTGGTAAAACAAATTGATATGTTGACGGATTACTTTTCACGCTATAAGCTCTAAACCATAAAGATCCTAAAGAAAAATTTTCGTAATAATGTTGGAATCGTTTAAACATTAATTAATAAACGATTAATGAAATACTAAATAGCTTCTGTCGGTAAAATATAACTGGTTTTAGTAAAGAAAAAAGGAATGGGAGGTGGGACCCACCTGTCAATCAAAATAAAGACGATGTAATCATGGGTCTGATCAAATTAAGTTTGGTAAATTATTTATCGGGGATCAGTGTGATGCTAGCAATTTACAAAAAACAAATCGCTTATATCTTAATTTAAGATTTTCCTGCATATTATTGATTGTTAATCATACATGTGCGAAGGGGTAAGGGTCATTACGGTATGAATATACTAATTGAATGATACACATATCAATATTCAAATGTTAGAAATGATTTAATTTGTCATCTATATTCATTCCCCTTTAGCGAGCTTCAAGTTGCTGGCATACATGTGGATCAAAAATTGGTTGAGTAATACAACATGCAGCAGCGTTCTAACGATGTAGTGCGAAACTCGGACTACTTTAAATTTTATAATTTCTTTTGTTTTATTTAAAGAGACACTACAGCTAATTTTCCTCATCTTGGTCATTTCTTTTTTTAAACACAGTGCAATAAAAGAATAGAAGTTGTGCATGTACTGAAAGTTTGAATCTTTTAACTGCAATAATAAGCTCGCGATTGCTTGTCAAAGATGTTCCGGTGTTATATAGTGCCTTTCCCCCCTAGCCATCTTTCCCCCCCGGAAAAATGGCTATATAGCAGTTTTTCCCTCACGGAAAGGTGACTATAAAGTGGGATTTCCCACTTTTTATAGCCAGATTATCCCCACGGAAAACCTACTATATAGTAGATTTTCCCCCTGTTTTACATTCCGGTCATGTTTATGGCGGACCATTCGTGGCAATAATTTGCAATATCTGAGATGATATTGATTACTCATAATAAGGGTAATAAAATTAATGCATTTACTAATACACATTGTACAAAGTATAAAATACATGTTTTTTTTACTCCTTATATAAGCAAAGTCACGTGCCTTCATCACATTTTTGTATCATTACCCTTTATTTCACCTTTGTTGCTCCTTTTTGGAAGACCTTGCACCTTTTATTCGGATTTCGGAATACTTCTGATCTTTTTCTTTTCTATTTTCTTTTTCTTATAATCGATGCATATCTGCAGTTTGGACTATGACGTTATATTATAAAAATACTGAATTTTGAAATAATGCTTTCAGAAGTACAATTCTTTATTTTCTTTTTCTCTGGACCCAAGACATTTCCACAATTTACTCTCACAAGCACCCTTCGTTTTCGTTTCTGTGCCCTCAGTATGTCCAAGGATGTCCCCGCAGCAGGTATCGGGTCTGGGTGCTCTTCAGTAGGTCTTCCAGACAGGAAATGTTTCGAACAAATGTATGTGGACTTGTTTACATTAGCAACAGTAAAATTTTTCCTACCGCAAAGTTTAACACATCTCTGACGTTTTTCTAGCTGCGTTATGGGTTTTGGAAACGGAAACCATGAAACCCCCTCCATATGCTCACTCTCGGCATAACGGGAATCGCTTCTGCAAGTCCCCCAACAACAGTGTTTAACCATAATGACAGCGTGACTTATATAATAGCGCGCGTCGTAATGTCTGGTATCGCTTACAGCATTGAAAAAAATGACGTCATGTCTGCTTATATCATGTATAATTGGAAAATCGACTAATAACATTTCAAAAATTAAAATTATTATTCAGTTTTTTTATAACTCGAATTTTAATGCTACGTGTATCTGAAATTTGATATACATATAATTATATAGTGAAATTGACATATGTATTTATTAAAAGTAGCTATATTTAACATCATACGATCTTTCTCAGCTATTATTTTCTAATATGTATACTCAGATTGCTGTAGTCATGTTAACCATTTACGCTGAGCTTGCAATCATCACTCCTTAATATGCAGAAGCTGTCTAGACTCAGAACTTAAGTTGGTGGTATTACATGTACATTGATAAAATAATTATTAAGAAAATGCATGCATAGATTTCTTAAAATTTATCAAACTTATTTTTAATTCTATTTTTAAATGGCTTTCTTATGATTTTTAAATAGATGCATTTTGCTTGGATGTGGGGGCAAACATAGAAATTGCTGCTGAGGAAGGTGAAGAAACTGTTTTCACCTGCACCAGTGCACATGATGAGGATGTTGAATGTGTCCCTGTAATAAAGGAAATGAAGGACATCCCCAAGAGTATGCATTCTTAATGACATCTACAAAATTTTCACACAAAATCAAGAAAAATTTAAGGGTTTTAAAGCTAATTGTGCATTACTAGCATATAAAAGTACC
The DNA here is from genome assembly GCA_016163765.1 of Magallana hongkongensis. NCBI lineage: Eukaryota > Metazoa > Mollusca > Bivalvia > Ostreida > Ostreidae > Magallana > Magallana hongkongensis. The sequence goes on along the minus strand of WFKH01010211.1, from coordinate 48,611,505 downwards.
AACAACTAAAAGTGGCAATGAATAAACTGATATATTTTCATTTTGTAGAAAATGTACAGTGTAAGCTATATATTTGTTTATATCATAGCAAATTTTGTTCCCTTTGTTACATGTAGTTGACCATGCTTACTGCCCATTGGCCAGCACAACAAATGTTTCAAGTGCCCAGTGTCAGACGGACAATACTTTGGAGGACCTGTCCATCTATCAAGATGTACATCTTAAAGACCAGGGCAGCTTAAGAAGAAGCTTAATAGTTTCAGATGTCCTGCAAGATGATAAATCTTGTAAAATTTTACACAGGTACACTTAATATAACACATTTTACTTTCTATTAAAGTATTTTAACACAGTAGGTGTTTACACATGTATGCTGTATATATTTTTCTCACACAGCATATAACAATTTAATATTGGATGATTATTAAGGACATATTCAATGTTGAAGAATCTGGCTTTTTAGATAATATTGAAAGAGGTGATGATATTATGAACACAATCCAAATCAAAAAGGGAAAATCAAAATTCCTTTTTTTTGACCCTGTTTTTCATATCTGCATCCATTTACACCCCTTTTTGCCAAAAATAAGCCTTTACAAGTCAAATTTCATGGAATTTTCCTGAATCATTGACATTTAAATGCATAAAACAGACATTTAAAATGAGGTACGTTCCTCTCATCCTTATAAAAATTATTTAGCATCAGAGGAACGTTCCTCTTCACCTAAACTAAATTCTCTACATTTCATATGAGGAACGTTCCTCTTTTCACTTCAACAGAAATCTTGACAAGTCATCTGAGGAACGTTCCTCTCTTCACTTAATTATATAAACTGAAATCCTAACAAAGCATCTGAGGAAGTTCCTGACTTGAAATCTTTACACTGTATCTGAGGAACGTTCCTCATTTCACTTCATCTGAAAGCTACATAATGCATCTGAGGAACGTGCAATCTTTCATATGTTGATTGTTTTCTTTTTACATGAAAGCTTTATAAAGCATCCGAGGAACGTTCCTCTTTTCCCTTAAATTGGAATCTTTACAATGCATCTGAGGAAAGTTCCTCATTTCATTTAACAAAATGTTTACTTCTAACCCAAGGAGGAATTCAAAACATTTTTTTAGGTATTGTAATCATTACGCAAAACTTTGTAAAACTTATAAAAGACAAATTCTAATGTTACTGTATCACTCTTTCAAAATCAAATTGAAACACTGGTTTTGACAAATTAAAAAGTAAATTAATTAATCATTCTTAAGGAGTCTCGGGAGAGAATTTTTCAAACATACAATTTCCGTTAATTTTTTTCCAGTAAAAGGTCACCTTATGAGTAAATTATGTGCAAAATATAAGGTAAATTGACCAGATAGTTTAAAATAATCTATTTACCGCACTCAAATATTGGTTGTTAAATGTAAAATTTTTTAAAAAAAAAGGTAAAAAAAATACAGACATACAATTTTCTTTAAATTTTCAACAACAGAAGGTTAACATATAAGTAAAGTTTTTGCCAAATTAAAACAAAATTCACCAGATAGTTTTAATGCTATCCGCCCTCATAGTTTGGTCCTATAAAAGTGTCTTTGCAGCCTTTTTACATACTAAGGCTATAGAATTGTATAGAATAAAAGGATGATAACGAATCAAATTTGATTTTATTTGTAGTAGATAAAAAATACATTTCCCCTAACACAGAATATGAAAAGATCGCACATATGTTTCTGTTTTTTGCAAATTTCAATGTCAATCTGAATAATTGACACTGCAATAAAAAAAGCATGACTTTTTTTTGTCAGTAGTTATGTCAAAGTCTCATAAGACGTTGACTACGACGTGGATAACGTCAACTTTGAAGAAGAGGCGAAATTATTAAAA
>WFKH01010211.1:48598504-48609528 GCA_016163765.1 Magallana hongkongensis | reverse complement strand
AAAAAAATCTAAATATAACTACAAATGTACAAAGTAAATGTTGTACAACAAATGATGCATGAAAATAAAATATCATGGGTGTACACTATTTAAGGGAATACATACACACTTTTACACTGTAAGTATTGTGTTCCAAGATTCTTTCCCATAAAAATTATTTAATTGATTTGAAATTCTAAATGGGAGTTGATCATAACAAGGAGCATGTTGTACAGGTGCGTGTTACAGTGATTGGAGTTTGTATGCTTTGATGGGTAAAAGGTTAAATTTTGTGGAATGGTTGACTGATTTGTGTGTGTTTGTTTTGAATGATTTGATTATCGATGGTCAAATGTTGGGTATGCAGGTTGTCAGTGCAAATGTTAGAGTAGACAATAGGATGAAGCAATGCCATGCAGTCAGTACCAGTTGTGAGCAGAGGGTTTAGTGTGGTGGTGTAAAGTAGCTAATGAGTGCAGATAATGTGCACAAGTTATGTATTAGTAAAAATGTAAGTATGCGCAAGAACATGCAGTTGATTCATTCAAAACAAATCAGGTGAATGGGAGAGTGTTGGATAGTCCCAGTGACCTAGGGAAGGAAGAGTAAGTTCAGATCAGGTGTTATGTATAGTTGTCAATATTGTTCGAGTTAAGGGGTTTAACTGATAACATTAGTTCGTTTGGAAAGAAAATAATGTTAAATATGTACAAGTATACATAACGAGTGGCTCAGTGAGCAAAGAGAGAAGTAAGGCTATAGACAGGGCGGTCAAAGAATAGGACTTGTAACGACTTAATTTCATTCATAAAAACATGCAAGCTCTGGTTAAACATTGTAACTGGATGGGTTTGGAGAAGAATGGGATGCATGCTTGTTCACACTTGTTAAAGTTTTGTAAAGGAGTGTTGAAAGTGGGTCTGTAAGCATGTTAGTAGACTGCAGTTTGGTGTTGGGGAAAGTGCAGTGTTCATGACTGTGTCTGTTAGTTAAGATAAGTACATTTTGTAAATTGGTGTTTTGTGATTATAAAGGTACTGATGTATTTTGGTGTTATGTGGATGCAGAATGACACTGTGTTTTACATTAGAACAGAAAGTAATTGTATGAGGGGAAGAATGTCTTGGAAAACAAGACTTACCACCTTGAACAGTCTTTTGTGTAGTTGTAAAGTTTGTAGTGGTGACTGTTGTCTTGGAGGCTGGTACCACTGTCACAGTGAAGGGAGGACACAGTGTGGTCTTCCACTGTTGTTCTGGAGGTCGTTGCCATGGTTGCTAGGCTGGTCATTGTGGAGACTGCTACCAGTGTTGTTGACGTGGAGGTCATTGCCTTGGAGACTGGTTCCACTGTTGCGTTGCAGTGACAGGAGGATGTAGTGTGGACTGTCACTAATGTTGTGGAGCCCATCGCTAAGTTGGCTGTTGAGGTTGCTTTGATGTCAGCTGTGGCGTCTGTTGACTTGTAGGCCATTGCTTAGGTTGTCATGTAGACTGCCACCATGGTTGTTGTTGGTCCTGCTGTCAGAACTGTTTGTCGAGGCCAATGTCCTGGTTGTTCTCCTTCAGTATCCAGAGGGACTTGTTTTCTAGTCTTCAGTTTGTCATGGCTATAGGTCCTGGAGCTTGCTAGTTGACTCTTCAAAGGGATGAACCGTGTTCTTCCACCATTTGTCACGAGGTATTTGTCACGAGGAATTTCGTGCGTTTTTGGTTTGGTTTTCTGTAATTGATAATTGAGTCGATATAAGGTAAAGATGTTTATTCCTCGAAGATCCAGCATAAAGTCAATTATAAACAGATGATAAAAATAATGACAAATAAAACAGAGTAATAAACAATGAGTCTTTACAAAATATGTATAGAGATGCAACATAAAAAGGACCACAATAAAAATGAGTCTTTGCATACTCTAACACAGTTGTAACATATACACATATGCTAAGTGAATATTGACCACATTAAATCTGTGTTTTATAAGTACATATATCTATATCATATGATTATAAATTAAAACTAAAATATATGAGGGGAAAATTAACTAAAATGGAGAGATCGCTTGGCTATGACGAGGACCATAATTATTGAAAAGTCAACTGTATATATTTACATGTAGTAGTAAGCTACAAACCTATTCTTAACGCGAGTACACGTGTACTCGGCTATGATGACGAGCCGAATAAAAATATAAAGTGATTTAAAGTTAAATATAGATCTTAAGTTCAAATAAAAGAAAGTGTAGGTAAAATAAAACATGCTAGACACTTACATTATAATTTAAGAACGATCGCTTGGAATTATTTAGTGAAACACGCATACTCTTAGCGAAACAGATTTGTAAAACCCGCATTTCCTCTTGGGCGGAAGTGTAAACAATGATTAAATTTAGAACCAATCACGTGGTAATTCCGGAAGACGCGTTAACAATTATCAAAGTGAAAAGCGGGGAATAGTAATAATTGACTAGTAAGAAAATCAAAAATAAATCAAATAGCAAAATATTAGGAACAGATGGAAAAAATGATTATGAACATAAAATGATTGAGAAAATTAACATACAAGTAAATATTTCTGACTAACAATAATTTCATATCATAGCATGTAATATGCATGTATATAAATGTAATTTCAAGACATTATAAAATTCAATGACAAGAAAAATTGAATGTTTTACTCTTTTAAAAAGATATGTTATCATAATAAAAATGTATATAAAAATATATATAAAATAATGTCCTACCTGTAATTGATAATTGAGTCGATATAAGGTAAAGATGTTTATTCCTCGAAGATCCAGCATAAAGTGACGCGCTGGGATCTTGGGACAAAAATCGACTTAGTCCAGGTGAGGTACATTACAGGTTAATTACTTACTGTATCAATAAAAATAAGAAAGGATTCCCTTGTGAGGGCCTCTTGACAAAAAGATAGGTATAGCGTGGGTACAGACAAAGGGGCTTAATCCGATGACCTGACACTAATTGAGTAGATCAAACATCAAAAGAAATTTCTAATTGAAAAGTGATTTGTTACGTAAAATTTGTTTGACCTTAACTAGATAGATATTTCACTCATCGCCGTGATAAGTGTGAATATTTACGAAACAGATTATCAAGTGATAGAAAATATTTCCTTGCGGCGGAATAGGTTTTGTAGTGATAAAAAGATCTTAGTTACTTTTTGAGCATTTTGTTCCAGAAAGTTTGAAACACAATTACAATAATAAAGATACAATATGTAGAAAATAGGAAAAATTTCTATATTAAAATATTTCTGATTAGGGGTCAAATGTACCTTATGATAGATTCATGGATGCGAGCTTTATGTTTTTAATAATTATAAAACCATATGCACTGAGACAATTATTAAGATAGTTATATTTTTAATTATATAAAAATCTAATTTAATTACTAATTAAACTTCATATTGAATATTAAAAGAAATATTAAATTGGTTTTCTTAATTACATGCCTAATATGTACTTTTATTGAAAACAATTATAATTTGATCTAGAATACAAGATCAATGTTTGACATCTATTAATTAATATACATGTATTTGCCGCTTAAAAAAACACAAGGGGCACCGATAGAACAGACCGACCAAAAATGATTCATAAAGCCAACCGTTATTTTGATTTGTAACCCAAAAATGCTGCGATAAAAATAATAAAAATTCAAACTCTTTTTACTTTTTATAGAGTAATCGACTAAGAAAATTTAAGCAAATCATCATCGAGACTGAGCGATAGTCAAGTACTCGAGTACTTGTTTACATCCTTAATATTTACGTCAAATTAAATTTAAAATTTAAATTTAAATTTTAAAGTTAATTTCAGTTAAAGAGAAAAGAGGAACGTTCCTCAGATTCTTAGTGAAAATTTCAGTTGTAGTGAAAGAGGAACGTTCCTCAGATTATTTATGAAGATTTCAGTTGTAGTGAAAGAGGAACGTTTCTTAGATGACTTGTCAAGATTTCTGTTGAAGTGAAAAGAGGAACGTTCCTCAGATGAATAGTCAAGATTTCTGTTGAAGTGAAAAGAGGAACGTTCCTCAGATGACTTGTCATTGACAAGATTTTAAGTCAGGTGAAAAGAGGAACGTTCCTCAGCTGCTTTGTGAACATTTTAGTTGGAAAAAAGAGGAACGTTCCTCTGATGCTTCATGAGTTTTTAAATGGATAAGAGGAATATATCTTATTTCAAATGTCTGTGTAATGCATTTAAATGTCAATGATTCAGGAAAATTCCATGAACTTTGACTTGTAAAGGCTTATTTTTGGCAAAAAGGGATGTAAATGGATGCAGATATGAAAAACAGGGTCAAAAAAAAGGAATTTTGATTTTCCCTTTTTGATTTGGATTGTGTTTATGGCAGATCGTGGCTTTTTAATAAGAGGAAACCTGGCACTAAAGGGAGCCACATTAAACATACCTCCTTTTGCATTTAATAAACAACTTTCTGGTATGACTGTTACAAAAACAAGACGTATAGCTAGGGCAAGAATTCATGTGGAAAGAGCAATTGGTCGCCTAAAATGTTTTAATATTTTGCAGGGGGTTATACCCCTTAAATTAAAACCAATTTTAGACCAGGTTGTATGTTTATGTGCAGCTTTGTGCAATTTAGATAGTCAGTTGGTGAAATAGATTTTATATTATGTATTAATATTATTGGTCACATTATTGTTTCCATGTTTAAATCTTTACATAAATTTTATGGTTTATAAAGAATACAATTCTTGTTCTAATGCCATATTGGATAGCTGAAACAAAAGCAAATTCATCCACTTGTTTGTCATGTAACATTGCTTGCATTTGTCACAAAAGTACATGTGCAATGTATGTTACATGTATTAATCCTTGTTTATAATTATACAGTAATAAAAAGAAATGATAAAATAATATGATGGTGCCCATGTCTACCATTTTATTTTGAATGCTATATTTTGACACACTTTGGGCAAATTTGAATTACATTTTTAAAATAATATTAAACATGGTAAACAACTGATTTTTTTAAATTATAACATTGTATGCATAAGAGTGAAAGGATGTGAGAATGCTTAGATAAACTATCAATACGTTCCAAGTTGTGATAAATATATTATCAGATCACTGTAGAGCAAAACATGCATCTCCATTTCATTTCATACATGTATTTGTAACATCAGCCAACAGATGTTGAAATAAATACTTGTCAAAGAATTCTTTCATTTTCATTACAATATCACTAAAAAACTTTTCATGAAAATAAGAAGCTGTCAGCATTCCATATCTATAAGCTTTCCATGCTGGATTTTCAGCTTGACCTCTTGTGCAATGTTCTATATCCTTGAAGACTTCAGGTGTAAAGTGTCCAAGTTCTTCTCGAAACTGGGCTGCAGTTGGAGTTCTATTACCTGACACTATAATTCAATACAAATAAAATATATATTTACTACACGTAATTTATTACTGCTGCATACTGCAAAATATAAATTATTAAATGTTATGATAATTAATATTCACAATAAATATGATATAAGAATTGTCTTTTACCGGCACTAGATAAGTTTTCCAACTGCTCTTTCAGTGAATAAGCCAAACATGGTCCTGGCATATTTCCTGATCCAGCTGCCTGATGGATAGGATCATGCTCTAGAATGTCAATTGCTTGTGTATCTGGTTGCAACTAAAAATCAAATAATAACCTTAGTTATAATTAGTCTTGATTGCAATGCATATGTATGTATTACAATATATACAGGTAGTTTACTCAGAAAACATACAGGTACCTGCACTAACTTCTTAGTAAACATAGCTATATCCATCGTGTTACGGTCATCAACCGATCTTGGATCATACAGGTCTAAAATGTTTTCTTTCTCTTCATTCAAAACAGAATATCTATTTACATGAAAGAAAATCATGTCAATAAATATTGATGTACATGCATACGATACATTACACTGATGGAACTTGAAACTATTTAGAATAAATCAGTAAATTTTAAAGTTATATTGTATCAATTAGCATTCATAAATGATTTTAAGTCTATGAATTTACCTATTTGAGCACATTTATTAAAAACATCAACCAGACAGGCAACAATAAACACTCCTGAACTATGCAAAAAAACCCAGCAACTATGAAGAAACAAAAAGAATCCAAAAATAACAGAAAATTAAAAAAAAAAACAACAACAAAAGATAAAAATTAATGGAATACTTGTGACTATTACTTTGCTTTTACAATCTTCAAAATTTTAATAGGCACAGAACAGTCATGACCTCTTGGCCTTTTCATCTGCCTGTTCTCTCCATCTGTAACCGACTTTATCTCATAGGCCTCCCATTCATAGAGGGCAGCAGAAACATGTCTACATGCACCATCCATTCTGAATATCAACTGTTCATTACATGCAATCAGCTGATTGGTTTGGTCAAGCACATGTACATACATACTAGTATATAGTTTATACTTTATGGATTGTACTAACCCGAATATACAAGTACAGTAGGCTGATGTGACTTCTTCAGTTGATTTCTTGATAGCGAACCACAGTTGATAAAATTTTGTACAGCAATAAAAAAAGTCCATTTGTGTTGGTCTAACTTTTGCACGAAACAAACAAACTTCAGCGTCTCCAAATTTATTGAAAGTCAGACTTTTGACATGTCCATCTATGAAAAGCCTGTAGTCCTCGCATGATTTATAAGCCCGCAACTTCTTTTTATCATAATCTGATGTTTTGTGCAAAAGATAATTGAATATGTCAAATAAAGTGAAATTGGTTGGTACTTCTGAAAAGTCATTTGTGAAGTTTTTGTCCACAAACGGGTCCGAAATAGGTAGATTTGACAGTTTTTCCTTCAAATCAACGGCAGTAGACTGAGGTGCAAAATCTGGATCTACCGGCAAATCCAATGATTTAACGGCTTCACAGAGTTGTATAAGGTCTTTTTTCCGTAAATTCGTTGTCGTTATGCCACGCTTTGCCAAAAATTCTTGTAAATCATTTACCTTCATCGAATCGAAAGAGCCGCTATCCATAACGTAAACAACTCAGGAATGTCTGGTGTCACGTGATCTCGGATATTATAAGTGTAGCAGGAATGGGTTCAATTCACATTATAAATTCCTTTTTTTTTTGTTTATAATAATATTTAGAAGTTTCTAGTTTATATACTTACTTCCGTTGATACTATAAATAGGTTCGTTTCGACATAGAGATCGATAATAAACCCCAAAACGTGTTCGATCATCATAGGAAATATCCAGCTTTTGTTTATACTTTTCTAATGGTTAATATACCGGAAGTAACCTTTTTCGGGTGGTGCTAAATACAGTCAAAGGTCATACCCTTACATTCTATTCACTAGATTTATCGTTATATTTTTCTATTGTCATGGTTTGCTATATAAAGCCCTGAAATTCGTAGCTTCTTAGGGACTTGTTAAGCATTAATTTGCTGTAAGTTTCTCACTTCTCTTACATGGTTTATTATATATTTAACAGGTTGCACCCGTTAGGAAAATAGTTTGATCATTTTGTCGTCGTCATTTGCTCCTGTTAAATTATTTTGGCCTTAAACTAAAAGATAAGTGTTAGGTTTTAAAAGGGATTTTTGTATTTATCCTAGGCCTTTCCCCCGGCTAGGTGGGCTAGCGTTCCCATACGCTAGGATGGGGAGTGATTTTTGATGATGATTTTGATGATGATTTTGATGGTGGTTTTTGATAGAGATTTTTGATAGGGATTTTTTATAGGGACATATTTTTTTATACTCGGCAGGAATTTACGATTGTTATCATTATTTTGTTTTGTTATTCTCTATAAAATCGTGAATAAACAGTGTTGTTTGTTGAGGCTGGTGTTTTTCATTGCAGTGTGTTTAAGTGTGTCAAAGGTGAAATATATTTTATTGAACTTAAAAGTAAGACCAAACAGAATCTCAAATCATAAAGAACCTGGGAAATTAATTAAAACAACATAGGAAACGGTAAACATATTCAGAGTGTGATTCTGACCTGACCCGTCCTATTACATAAGTAAAAAAAAAAACCGGAACCGAATAAGGGTATTGGAAAACGGACTATTCGAGCCAAGTAGGGAGACTCGTTAAAGCAAAACAATCGGTCATTGCCCGATTCCAGATATTTGCCAGTAGAAATACATTCGCAAAAATCTTAAATCAAAAATTTATAAAGCAGATATTCAAAATTAAATCGTCTTACTGGGGTCAGTCGCCTTCATTTGCTTGGAAGAATAATCTATGGTGAGCCATAAGGGTCAATTTTTTGCATTCTATTCGCATAAAAGGTAAAACTTTTAAGGCAATTTTTAAAATCTGGTTTTGATTTTTAATTTTTTAATGAAAAATTTAAGATTTCTCAGAGGATTAAACATTATTTTAGATGATATTCTAAATATGCAATATAATCTTTAAAAATCAAAGTACAAGAATCAAAAAAGGGCAAAGTTTTATCTGCTGAATTCTCTGGATTCTAGGAGACGAGGCATATGGTATGTCCATCATAATATCTAAACTAAACGGCAAAGAAAATGTGGTTATATTTCGTCAGAATGCCGCAAACATGTTGCATAGTTTCTATAAGGAATCGGAAGTTTCTTGAAACATGCCATTGGGTATCAAAAAAGAAAACGTTTATTTTAAATGAATCAAACAAGCAACGCTTAATTGAACTTCTTGTACGAAACTACAAGAAAGCAATATTGAAGCTCACAGGGTTCAGGAGGTGATGATGATTTTTAAAAACTTTTGATAAGGCAGATGATAACACAGTGGTAGTAGTGAAGAAGACACTGGCTTGCTGGTTCTACTGTGCGATTATGCAAAAGAAGGCTGACGCAGCATTTTTTTTTTTACTTTTAACAAACAGATGTCAACATAAATTTCTGATATCTAAAACACAGTCAGTTCTTGGAATTTATTGTTCTCTTCATTTCCTTTTTATATATGTTTTAACGTGGTGAGACACAACTAATCGTTTTTATGGCATTGAAAACCTGCTGCCTTGAAATCTTTTTTGGAATTCATCTAAAATCGCAAGGATTTGCATTTCTGCAAGAAAATGCTAGCAAAAAATATAATCAATGCGAGAGAGAAAGCATTAGTCAATGTGTATGGTGGGGCACCTGAAGAGGGTATACACATTCTCAGGTGGAGATAGTTAACGACCAAAACAGTTAGAGGCATGCTGTTGTCCAAGTGCAGTCACTTCCACCAACTTTTGATGCTGCCATGTGTATATTCAATGCGCATTTTCTCACAGTCTCACTACTGGAAAAGCAAAACAGTTGCAGATCTCGATCTTACGGAATAGGGTGGACTCTGAAACTTGCAAACCTTACTTATTGAAATGTCTAAACAACCTGATTTTGGTTGAAAATCATCCACAAAACGCACTGTGACAATAAGAAAAGTAGCTGTTGAAGGAATGACATAGCTTATTCAGGTGGATATGGAGAAATCAACTGATGTAATTCAAGAAATACACTAGGAAACAAAACCTAGATTTAAAAATTTGTAATACTAGTACCCCACAATACCATATATATTACTTGTTGATCATATTTATGTTGTAAACTATTTGCATCAATTCTGCAAACCTAACCATGTTATCCACTTACAAAATAAGTTGATACCAATTGATTCGATAAGGTGATTGAATATTTTCAGATTCCCGTGATTTAAAAAAGACCCTAATTTTTTCAACGTTGAAAGTTATTATTTCAATTGTACAAGTAATTCTGCATTCTAAAGTTAGAAAAAGCGTTTAGCAAATGAAATGATTTGATATCGTTATATCTTTTCCACATTTGAACAAGTTTTATTGACAAAAATAATTAAAAAGAAATATTTGACCCAAAAGTTTCTTTAGTATTTCTTATGAAATTGTTAAATACCTCGGACAATTCTCAATAAATTATGAAATTCGAGTCTAGAATATATTAGTACCAATTTATTTAAGAAACATGGTCACGATTTGAACTAAAATGTATTTTATTGTTTACTGTTAATAATGCTTTATAAAAGTATACTAATGTGCATCCGATTTTTGAATGTCGATTGTCCTCGTATAAATGAGATACAGGCTCGTGCCATGTTTTTCTTTACTAGTACGTCCGTTGCATAGTTGTAAAAACTTCATTTAAATCAGATTTTTTTTCTATTTGATTCTTAACTATGCATATAATTATGCAATTTTTACTGCTTGTCACATTATTTTTCATCCCGCAACCTAAATGTGAACAAAACCATGGCACGAGCTTTGTTACACTGAATCTCACTCCAGCCATGACGACTGACATTTAAATTTTGGTTGACATTTTAGAATATCTTTGTTATGCATATTACTAGCATCCATTAAAATGTTAAAATCAAAATTTAGCCCAAATCGTGACCATGCCCCTTTACATGTTTCCAGACCCGCGATTTTTAATGAAACCCCTATATTTTATCCAGAAATTCCTTCAATAATTGTTGTCAAAGTGTTTAAATCAGCTGTACATATTCAATCATTTCACGTAAGTTCATAATAAATTGACAACCGTTTGATTTAATTTAGTTATGTATTTTTTCCAGATTTCCGCGATTTTTGAAATGAAAACCATATTTTTTACCCCGAAATTCTTTCAATATTTGTTGTCAAAGTTTTCAAATGAGTCGTACATACTTAATCCTTTCACTTAAGTTCATAATAAATTGACAACCATTTGATTAAATTGAGTTATGAAATTTTTCCAGATTTCCGCGATTTTTTTAATGTAAACCTATTTTTTACCCCCAAAAATCCTTGAATATTTATTGTCAAAGTATTCAAATTGGTTGTACCTATTCAATCCCTTATTTTAGTCACACTTAAATTGATACCCATTTGATTTAATTTACTTATGAAATTTTTCCAGATTTCCGCCAATTTTCTTTGAAAATTCTTTTTTTAACCCCAAAAATTTTTCAATATTTGTTGTCAACGTTTTTAAATCCGTTGTACATATTCAATCCTTTTATTTTAGATCAGCATAAATTGACACCTATTTAT
>WFKH01010211.1:48576157-48589982 GCA_016163765.1 Magallana hongkongensis | reverse complement strand
CCAGGTTCAAACCTTTAAATTATGAACTGGATTTCACAAATTGATAACAAATTTTACTCTAATTGGTATTATTATAGATTTTAATTTTTTATAACAGCTTAATGAAGATGACATTAACAAGGCACTTGTAAAGTTTAATGAAAGAATTGGTTGCAAAATTGACAATCTGAAGCCTAAACAAAATAAGGCCCTTCTGGATGTTGTGAATGGACATGATGTCATTGCAGCATTACCAACGGGTTATGGGAAGAGTTTGATTTATGAGTTTATTCCATTTGTGCTGCAGGACACTAAAGTTATAGTTGTTGAGCCACTCAATGTGATTATTAATCAGCAAATTAGCAAATTAGACGGTATGGCTATACAACTTAAAGAGCTGAATCTGTGCAAAGCAATTACAGATGGGCATTTCTCCTATAGCTTTATCTACAGCCACCCTGAGAACATATTAGGCAAACCATCAGTGAACAATTTTTTTCAGTGCAGATGTTTTGAAGAGAACAGAGTTGTGATAGTCATTGATGAAGCCCATTGTATTTTGGAATGGGGAGATGATTTTCGTCCGGAATACAGTAAAATAGTTGAACTTAGAGCTGTGCTTCCTGAGGCAACATTACTTTATGTTGTCTTTCGGCAACACTTTCCATCAAAGGTCAGGCTGATATCAAAAATTGTTTATCTCTGAAGAACTGTAGGATCCATGGTGAGATTTCAGTGAAAGCCTAATATTTCAATTACTGTGTTAAGAAGACCTGCAAGCTTTAAGGATGTGACATTGTCCTACAGACATATCCTGGATGTCTTATTAAATGAACTGAAAGTTAAATTAGGTGCTACTCCACTGACCATAGTGTATTTTAATTCATCACTGAACTATATATGATTTGCCTATGAACATGCTTGTCGAGTCTTGGGGAACTTGGTGTACAATGGGGAGAAGAAACCAGAAAATGCCAGAGTTGTTATGTATCATGCATCTGTGGAATATGGGAGTGAAAAAGTAAGAATTGCTAATAACACATGAATCACACAAGAAATCCTTAGTTTAAACAGTTTCATATGAAAAATTATGTAAAGCTAAGCACTGTACATGTTTGACTTGAAAGTAAACTAGAAGAATGACAAATTCAACAAGGTCCCCACTAAATTTACAACATATGATTTGTTTATGAAGATGGTGTAAAGAGAATATTAAGGGGTGGAAATGCTATGAATTGTTTTTTATAACATATAATGGTTGAACTTGATCGAATAATCCCAAAATTTCAAGATGTTCTATGCTATTGTAAATCATCAAGAATAGTGATACTGGGCTTAAACAAATGAATTCGATTTTCTACTATCAGCTACGGGAATTGATATTTCATCAGATTTCCTCAGAGGACAGCCCTCTAAGGATCATATCGGCTTCTTCTGCCCTAGGGATGGGAGCAGATTTTGGCCGTGTGGAAAGAATCACTGGTATTAAGCCGATATGCGTACCATTTGGTACGCATATCATAAGATGGCGACAAGCTCTGCAGGTTCGGAAGTTTACACTGCTATATTTATTTATTCAGGCCGTATTTCAGTGGGTAAAACATAAACGTTTGAAGGGCTACTGAGTCTTTACATGTAGCGACTTATAAAATAAACCAAAATCGCATATTAATTGATATTTCCTCCATTAATGAAAATCCCTATGATATGCGTACCTACGACATGTTTATTTTTCTGGATATACGTACCATAATTTGATGATATGGGTACCAGCTAATTTCCTATTATGTATTGTGTGTTCTTATTTTCATTGAACTGTGCGGTTTTGAGACGTTGAATGCATTTGTATGACATTGTTTTATTATCGTTATCCCCAGAGCATCAGTATGTTGAGGACTAAGGCATACTAATAAACGTTATAATCGGGAAATAAATATTCAAATTTTCAATATATGATACAAAATTAATGCCATTTTTTTTTTAAAATCGGTTTTGATATACGCTTAATACTGAACCTCGATTCTGGCAACGCTTCTTTTTCAGAAAATTCAGAAACAAAGACGGATGAATCCCATGTTTGTAGATAATACAAGTATTTAATTTCTAAAAAAAATATATAAATAATACTATTTAATGTCAGTTGTTTTAAAATGATAAATTCGCTGCTCAAGAACTAAATGGTTCATGCTTTATTTTTATTTAACAGAATTTATCATTTAACGGTAACATTTTTCAAAATTTGAATATACTATTTTGAGAAAAACATTTGAAGGACTCTGGATATCTGTATCATTTGAACTTGAAATTAAAGTGAGATTTTGGTAATCTGGTGATTATATGCATGTAGCATGTTATTTGAATCACAGATTTCTTTCTTAAATATTTTTTTTTTATAAATAGTTTTATTCAAGTTTTTTTTACGAAATAAAGTGATATGTATATCAATTTCTTTTTTCTTAATAATTATCCATTTAAGCTCAGCAATATTTTTTAAATATGAAATTAATATAGATTTTCTGGTCTAAACAGTAAGTAGGTTTGATGGATCTCTGATCACTAGCACCCCAAAGCAAAACGAAAGAGGTTAGAAAATATTTCTTTACATTGTACGGTTTTCATTTAAATTATATTCCACATTTATTATTGATTCTGTTTATAATATCTCTGTAAATATATATATTTTTAAAGATGATGGCAAGGTATTGAAGTTTGCGGAAAGTTGTATGGTTCGAAGCAAGGTTTGCAAGAACATAAGATATTGGGTCACACAAAGGAATTTATTTATATCTACCGATTAATTTCTCCTCTGTTTCTTATAAAAAAAACTCAATTGTGATTCATAGGTCTGTAGAAACTAAAATCTACACGCCCCTTTATCGACTGGTCGAAACCTTAATCGACCTAAGAAAATTCACGGACAGCACGAAAAAATCAGGATGATATCAGACTCAAATTCCCATCAAAGGCGATTTGGCTGTTTCTTTTATCTAAACATACTTATGTACATTAATTAACAACAATTTAGTTAATTTTGCTTATTTTTTACAATCAATTTATTAATTTGTTAAAAGAAAGATGTAAATATAAACAATCAAATGTTATCTCCTTGATGAGTTATGAAGGTAGCGATCATTGCAGAAAAAAATACATAACCGACTAACGAACGCGGGTTATGTATTTTTTTGCAATGTCACCACCTTCATATCCCGCATGAATCATCAAAGAAAGCATTTTAATTCAAGTGTGGTCAATGCGAGAAGGGTTTTTTAGCGGGGACCAGATTTTAAAAGTCGCACCTTATGGTACATCTAAATGTAAGCCTTTTTTATATCTTTTTATTGATGAAGTAATAAGAACATTTGGTATCGACACTCACAGACGCATGCATGCGCGCACACCCACCCACGTACATCTTCCCGATGGTACGCATATCCAGAAATTCTTATTTGTTTTATGGTACGTATATCCGTTTTTGTAGGTACGCATATCATAGGGATTTTCATTTATGGAGGAAATATCAATTAATATGCGGTTTTGGTTTATTTTATAAGTCGCTACATGTGAAGACTCGGTAGCCTTTCAAACATTTATGTTTTACCCGCTGAAATACGACCTGAATAAATAAATACAGCAATGAAAACTTCCGAACCTGTAGGGCTTGTCGCCATCTTATGATATGCGTACCAAATGGTACGCATATCGGCCTAATACCAGTGAGAATTGTGCATGCAGGTCCACCTAAGAGTATTGAAGGTAACTTTTTAATGAATTTTATCATCTCAATATGTATAGAAATATGTATTATTCTTCATCAGAATTATCTGAATATGAAGGGAAGAAGCAAGAACTATTTAATAAAAAGCATGCAAGATGAATGAAAGTCTTGCTTGTGTAATTGTAAAGCATGAATGGTTTAAAGCTTTGTACTGACTTGGTCTTTCACTACTCTTTTTAATGCAATCAAAATTAAAAACATAATAAATGCAGTCTTCATGTTTATTGCTAAAAAAAATATTTATATCCCGAAAAAGGACAAACTACAAATTATTATGTAAATGTCTTTCTCCTGCTACATATTTAATACTTCTATTTGACAAATGGCTTCAATTGATTTTGAGTTCAATACAGATTCGAATGATAATTCCAAGTGTAATTCCAAATTTAAATAATATCCTGTGATAACACTTATAGTATCACGGTAATCGAACAAGTTTTTCTTCCAACAGCTTATATACAGCAAGTGGGAAGAACAAGCAGAACAGGGAAACAGGCAACAGCAATTTTGTTTTTTAACAACAGTGATGTAGGCAGGCCTGAAATGAGCAAGTCGATGAAGTCTTTCTGCCGAAATGAATCAACTTGTAGGAGAAAATAAAGCAACTTTGTGCTGTAACATTTGTAATCCAACCTTAAATAAATAGTATTCAGTTTTACCTCTAAGGCAAGAGCTAAAATCTTCCATCCGACAATTATTGTCGGATTACATCATATTATATAACTTGGGGATATCCCCTTACCAAATAGAATGAGTCACCCACAATTATTCAAGATATGTGGAAACAAACAGTTTCATTCAGGATTTTGGTTTGAATCTTGCACATGCAGTAAATTTATGTACCATTAGCAAATTAAGTGTGTCATTATAATGTCTTTCAATCGTTTTTGCTTTCCAGCACATAATTAAAGTACTTGTAATGAAAAAAAATCAGTTGTCTTTATTTTTGAGTAACTCAGGTGACCTAAAAAGGTGAGTTGGCTATATATTGAATTATAATTCACTTACCAGGTTAGATGCCAAAGTCATTGATAATCTCGTATTGATGACCCCTCATCCATTCTTGCAAGTGTACAAAGTTGATATTTGCAAGGGAACTTGTAAGTGGTTTTGTTTAGCACTGAAGACTACGACCATCATTATTTTCAAAAGGCCTGACACGCAATAGCCTATGAATGATATTGAGCTCATCCTCTTCTGAGGAAGGTGTGCTATGTCGTTTAGCTTTGTAAAGTACTTGTGTTGTTTTATCATAATTTGCTGATATTTGTCTCATTCCTGCTATGGCAGATGATCGAGACTACACTGATGACTGTCTTATTTGCATGAAGAGACTTCAGATGCTCTTTTATCTCTTTCACAAAGTGTTCCATATGTAGATCAGCTGGAATGTTTGTGTGTACTTTGCCTTTCTGGTTAACAAAGAGTCCACAGAATGTTTCTTTGGCAGTCTTTAGGTCCAGCAGGGAAGTTTGCAAGAAAAGAAATCTTAATACTTCCAAAGCATACTTGGATTGGTTATTGTTCCCTTTTAAAACACACATGATATATTTCAAAAGTGATAAGACAATTTCTCGATTGGGCATCTTGATATTTAGATTTAAACACAGATATAAAAGGCCAATTTTTAAAACAGTTTTTCCATAACCTAACACGGAGTCATTCCTATTTTCTGTAAACACACCTATCAACAGAAACTGAAACTGAAACATTCAATATCAATTTTCCTCCATCAGGAAGCACATATGTAACTTGTGGTAAAAGTTCATTGGCTCTGCAAGGTTAGCTTTAGCTTTACTCAGTATGAGATTATCTATGAACTCTCCTAAAGAACTTGCAATAACGCTCTATTTTTCTTCCTCTGTTGCAGAAGAAATATCTACTGCTGCAAATGCATGGTTAGGTTGTGAATTGGTCGTTTCCATTTCAAAGAAATGCATAACAGCATTAACTACATAACCTGAAATGAAGGAATCTGCGAGTTCTTTACAATCATTGTAATGATTTTTGACATCGTCTCCATTTGCTTTGGTCCTTACCAATGTGATTTTCTCTGCATGTAATGTTCCTAAAGCAGTACCACTTTTTCTGTAGAGAAGTTAGTAGAAAAGAGTTAATACTGACATCTGCAAATGGAAAAATTCAAATGTAATTGGAGTAAGATGTTCGAATCTATCCTTTGGTGTGATGGATGCTGCACGGAGTCTCTTCGCACCAGAGAACCTCTCTCTTGAAAGCTGATCCCCCCCCCCTTATATAAATCAAAATGTTGTTTCCTCCACACACATTTTCCACAACATTCTCATAAAAGTCCAAGATTTCTATTACATCGGAGTACTTCTGTTCATTCTTTGGCAGAACTGGTAAAGGAGCACTTGTATGGACTTAAGAGATGTCGTAGTCATCTGGTCCGAGTTTTTGTTTATGTTCTCTTTGACAGATTTAAAATTCTGGAAATACTTGCAGAATTTACATAGAATTTCAAGAATTACAACAATGTAGCAGTTTTTAATATTCTCCCAGTCTTTTTCTTGAGGTAAAAAGGCAGTTGGTCCTAGCTCCAACAATGGCACTTGTTGTTTTGCAGTAGAAAGTAGGCTTAAGTTGCTGTGCTGAATAATGGCCATGGATGCAAACCAGTGTTCCATATGTGACTTCATTGTTTCTCTTTGATGACTAACATCAATCATAAAGTTCACATTATCTCCAATGAATCGAAATTTCCGGCCTTCCTGGACAACATTCATAAGTTGTGAATTAAAGTGTCCTCCAATCTGTTTTTATGTTCGAAGCATGACACAGTGGGATGTTGTAATACCTAGTGGTTGCAATCTGTCATACACCTTAAAAAAGAAATGAAAGAGGATGCTCACTTTTTTATTTTTATTTTTAGTTATTTTTTGTCTGTGTGCACACAAGTAAATAAATTTGATGGGACATCATAAAATACACATTCTTTTATTTTGAATTTAGTACTTATTTACATTAATTACAGCCTCTGAGTTGTAGTTTACAGTGGGCTATGTGTGAAAAGTTTGCAGCAGCAGGAATGTCTCACATGCTGGATGATTTCTTTTTCATTGGGCCAAAAGATTCTTTGAAATGTCAGTCAGATTTAGATACATTTTTAATGATTTGTGAGAAATCAGGCATACCTATAAAATCGGAAAAAACAGTTTTACCTACCACGGTTCTGACCATTTATGGAATTGAAATTGATACTATGGCTTTGATTTGCCGTTTGCCAGATCTTAAGCTGGTTAAAATTCGAGAGTGTTTGCGATTGGCAAAACGAAAAAGGACGATGACCTTAAAAGAACTACAATCTTTGATAGGCCTTTTAAACTTTGCATGTTTAATAGTTGTTCCTGGTCGAACCATTTTACGCCGTCTCATAGACTTGACCTGTGGCATTTCACAGCCTCATCATCACATTCACCTGAATTGTGAGGCAAGAGCAGATTTAGTCATGTGGTCTCATTTTTGGATAACTACAATGGTAAGTCTGTTCTTTTACCAGAAATTTGGTCAACTTCAGACAAGGAGCTGTTGTTTACTGATGCATCAGGTTCCCTAAGCTTTGCAGCAGTTTTAGGTTCAAAATGGTTCGCGTTAGTTTGGGAAAAAGTACCAAATTTAGCAAAATGTCAGATAGCAATTAAGGAGTTGTTTCCTATTGTTGTAGCTTTGGAACTTTGGGGTACAGTTTTGAAAAATAAGAAAATTCTATTTCTGACGGACAATATTGCCGTTGTACATGCCATAAATAAATAAACTTGTAAAGATAAAGCTCTCATGAAACTTATTCGTCGTTTAGTACTTCAAGCTCTCTCACACAACATTCTATTAAGGGCAAAACATATTGCAGGAAAATCTAATACATTGGCAGATTACTTGTCACGTTTTAAATTTCAGGAAGCTTTCCAGGTAGCTCCACACCTCAACTGCACACAGACCAAAGTGCCCAACAGTCTTTTAGTACTTTGACACCAGTTTGCCAAAAGCTCTTAGCATTTGCTTTGTCAAACTCTTCTTCAATTGCATATCGCAGAAGTTGGAATCTATTACTGGTTTGGAAACCTCAACTTTCACTCCCAATTTCAAAAGTTGATGTATGCAACTTTTATCGAAAAATATTCTCCCAGCACTATTTTCTCGCATATATCAGCCATTAGTTATGTACACAAAATCTTCAACTTGCCTGACCCAACACAAGCCTTTGTGACAAAGAAAATTTTAAAATGTTGTCAGGCTCTTGGCCAGAGAAAGGATACCAGATTGCCTAAAACTGCCCCAATCCTTCAGAAATTACTTTCTGCTTTAGAACACACTGTTTCTCAGTACCCCCCAGGCTTCTGCTCCGTGCAGTTTTTCTTTTGGCTCTCCATGCGTTCCTCAGGTTAGGGGGAAATTACGGTTAAATCTCCAAAATCCAAGCATCAAGTATTGCAGAGGTCAGATGTCACATTCAATCAAAGTTCATTAAGTGAAGTACAAATTGTTATGAGGGACTTCAAAACAAATAAACATAAATCCCCACTTATTATTTCAATCCAAGCAGGTCCTGATTCTGCTTATTGTCCAGTAAAAGCGTTACACAATTACCTGCAATTGTTTCGACACACATCAGGCCCATTATTTCAAACTTTGGATGGCCTACCAATTACATACTCTATGATTACCTCCCATCTTAGATCTGCCATTCAATTTATTGATCTTAGCACAGAACATTTTATGGGCCATAGTTTCAGGATTGGGGCAGCAACACATGCAGCTTCTCTAGGTTTCTCGGACCAAGTCATTCAAAAATTAGGTCTGTGGAATTCAGATGCTTTTAAACAATACATTCGGATACAGTCATTTATACTTTGATCTATTTCATTAAACCTCACTTGCAATCTATTCTTATAGTCAACAGTACAGAAGTTTTCTGCTGTCCCCTGTATGATTATTTTTTTCAAGTCAGTACAGAAATTTTTCTGCTGTCCCTCGTAGGTTTATTATTATTATCAAGTCAGTACAGAAGTTTTCTGCTGACAAATTTTTTCCCCATCATTTTGTTAGTGATGTTGCTTTGCTGGCCACAATGTTTATACGTATGTATATAAATTGATGTTGTTAGCGATGTTGCTTTGCTGGCCACCACATTTTGCAAAAACTGTGGTATGTGATATTGAACCTTGACATGACAAGGTATTTCACATGCTTTGTATAGTTTTTCTGTCAACATGATACTGCGTCAATTTATCAGAACTGTGTGTCCTGATGACAAATGTTTATACTTATGTATATAATTTCGACATTGCTAATCCTTTAAATGTGTTTATGTTTTAAGTTACATGAACTTCACTATATTAGTATAAATTATTGTAAACCAAAGACCAAAGGTTACTTGTTAGTACAAAAGTCTTCTGCTTTCAAGTTATATTTACTTTGTGTATTTCTTTTACTTTCACGATATACCCTGTATGTCTAATATTTTGTCTTGTATAATCCTATTTTTGGGTCTGTAATTTTTGTATATATGTTCGTACCTCATTTTGTTTTAACAGACTTACAACTTTTATTTGTTAAATTTATTCTTTGGGTGGGGGGATCCAATTTGCAATTGGATTGTGGCGTTTTTTATATTTTGTATATCCCACCCTTTTTTGATGATTGGCATATCAGGGCCATACTTTTTTATGTAGGGGGTCAGATGCTATATTATATGTTGCCAAATATTTTGAAAATGTATCAGCGGTGTTTTCTAGTCCCGTCTGACCCCCTCAATATTTACAGTGTTTTACATCTTTGTCATTTATTTGAATAAATGGCCTATTTTCATCTTCAACTATGTAATGTTTTTCTTTTTTCATCAAAAAACCTAGTGCAGTCGTCTTGCCTCTTAATAACAAAGGAACATAAAATAGTTATTATTATTGACAAATGATAATACCCTTTATGTGACGTGTGAAGATAGTTTATGTATGTCGTTTTATCTACATGTAAATCTTCATATGTTTATTGATTCTGTTTGTTCATCTGAAAATTTTTGACGACAAGTGTTACGTAATAGCAGGTGCTATGTCTTGGTCCTATTTGCTAAATTTAACTGTCCTGCGTTATGCAACAACTCTTACCAATCAGAAAAGCTCCAAAGGTCATGTATTTGTTTGTCTCTGGGTTAATGTTCTATTTTTAAATCGTTTCTGAGAATTCTTTAGGATTCGACCAATCAGCGTGGCTTCTCAGATCTAGTGACTTCATTGTTTGTTTGTAAATTAGAGGAGAAGCCACGCTCAAATCTGCTAAGAAATATTTTCGGCAAAACCCCTCCATCCACCCCTTTCTTCCACCTTATGTTGTTCATTTATCTTTTAATATTTGTAAAGGTGTTTGCGTTTTTTATATTTTGTATATCCCACCCTTTTTTGATGATTGGCATATCAGGGCCATACTTTTTTATGTAGGGAGTCAGATGCTATATTATATGTTGTCAAATATTTTGAAAATGAATCAGCGGTGTTTTCTAGTCCCGTCTGACCCCCTCAATATTTACAGTTTTTTTACATCTTTGTCATTTATTTGAATAAATGGCCTATTTTCATCTTCAACTATGTTATGTTTTTCTATTTTCATCAAAAAACATAGTGCAGTCGTCTTGCCTCTTAATAACTAAGGAACATAAAAGTAAATATCATATTTGATGGGGCATCATAAAATACACATACATTTATTTTGAATTTAGTACTTATTTACATTAATTACCTGCATTCAAATTGCCATCAAGAAGGAAAGTAAAACTTATCTTACCTTAGTCCACTTACCAGCTATTGCTTTAAAACTTAACAGAAGTAAAACTTAATACAAAACATATAATTAGTAATCAAGATCCAATTTCATCATATTAAGGCATACTCATCATTCAGTACAAAGAATGCACAGTAAATGATTGAATGGATCTTTGAAAGAACAGGACAAACATCAGCAGGATTTGTCTGAAAAGTATTTTAAATGTAAATAAAATATACTAATACTGCTCAGTGCATAAAAATAACTGTTGGGAAAAAAAATAGAATAAGCAAAATATGAAAAAATAAGCAATAATAGTCGAACCAGAAAACTTTAAACAACATTCAAAAATTGTGAAAATGGGAACTTTCAACAGTAGTGAATAAAACATGAGAACTTACAACAATAACAAGTATTCATATGTAAATTTCTTCACATTCTGGTGTACTCGTTCATCAGCCAGGGAGATGGACACTACTTGTTGCACTCTTGAAAGGGCATTACATCTCCTCTTCATGAGAATGCCATACATCAGTCCTACTTCTTTTACCACATGCATGTAGTGTTCATCATCCTCAGATTTGTTAGTGCTTATACACACAGTCAGCAAGACCTGGAGAAGCTGCCTCTGCTGAACATACATTTCTTCAATAATTTTTTTCCACTGAAAACTCCTCAAAGCTTCAAAATCAATTTGACTTAAATAACTGTGTCCTTTGATACACATTTATTTGGTATTTTCATGAATTTCTTCAAAGAAGAGCTTCCATAAGCATATTTTAAATGCTTTTACTTCAAGGATTGCCCTTAAAATGTCTAATACATTACAACTACAAAAAAGTAGGGTGATGAGGTTAAGAATTCCTTTCCCTTGAAAGTCTGAGTAGATATCTGTTTCTACGGGTCTTGTCTGGTTAAAAGCACATTTTAAAACTCTTTGTGGTGTACTCCCTTCCTCCAACAAATGATCACAGTCAGCAATAACTTCAGCTGATCGAGTAGAAGTAGTTCTAAAAAATTCAAAGTACAAAAGATAATAGGGGCATATCACTCATCTTTAAATGGAAGCTATTTTATTTATATATAAAAACTGCCAATTCTTCAATGGACTGTTCACTATTTAATTCAATATTACATGTACATGGTTTTTTTTTATTTTACAGCCAACCTATTAAGGTTATTTAAATGCACTATGTCTTAATACAAGTAAAAACAACCCAACTGAACAACCTAACTTTAAACTGTTTGCAACACATACGACATGAAAAAAACCCTCATAACTGGAAATGAAAGATCAGTTTGACAGTATCGGTCAGTTTCCTGCTCTATTGGTTTAGCCAAAATTTCTTTCCCGACTTCAGATATACTGGTATATAAGGTGTCCGAGGCAATGAATCTCCGGTAAAAACTTTTACAGGAAGCACCTGTCATTATAAATTGCATTCATAAGAATATGTTAATAAAAAACCTTTAAGAGAGCAACAGTAGGGAATCAATTTTTGGAACTGCCTCTAATGAATTTCCAGTAGCCTTTTTTTCACAATAAATCTTAAGATTTTGCATAAGATTTTAACTTAAGAATCTCTTAGGACAAATTGTTATTCATTATCAGGGATATATAATTTCAATTTAACTGAGGTAGCTCAGACGAGAAGGATTTGGTTAATGTTTCTTTAGCTCTCATATTTTGAAACCTTTTAATTATATTTTTAACACAGTACTTTCATATATTTTACAACCTCACCAGTTCGGTTTGTGCCCAAGTCTGCATTCATACCTTGAGCACAGTGTTTTTCCAATATTCATTGGAAATAGGGTAATCAGGAACTTTTTTCTGCACATAACTAGTCACATAATTTTTCTCTATATCATTCCATCTGGAAGACTTTTTGAAAGAGAACCTAATGAACATTGTGATATTCATTGTGTGGCTAAGTGAATAATTTAAATAATTATACCACAGTTTATTCTTTTCTTATCTGAAAGTAGCAAGATAGCAGAAAGAAGAACACCTGACTAGAGATTCAAGTTGCCCTGATAAGAATCCTAATTGGGTCCATCCTATTTTCTTTTCTTTCACAAGTGCATGAAATTTATATATGTTGATGTATACATATCTAAGTATACATGCAGTATTTAAAATTCAAATATATTAATATTGCAAATCATCCTACCATTGGGGCTTTTTTGGAAGCTTGAACGGGGGTCTTTCCGGTAGGTGTCCCTCTACATCTCTTTCTGCTGTTACTTGTGTATGAATGTTCCACATGCATAAATGAGGGCATCTTTTCCTGACATTGATGAAAATGATTGTGTATTTCCTCCTGTGTCTAGTAATGAAACAGAAAAACTCTGCTGTATAAATTTGCTGCAGTGCTCAAAGAAATACAAGTGCATGAATTTGCATGTGTTAGTGTTTCTATCTTACAGTATATGAGGTATTTAATGTCAAATTATGTTACAAATCGTCCTACCACTGGGGCTTTTAATGATGCTTGACCGGAGGTCTTCCCCTTGGGTGTCCCTTTGCATCTCTTTCTGCTGTTACATGTACTAGTGTATGAATGTTCCACATGCATAAATGAGGGCAACTTTTCCTGACATTGGTGGATATAATCGTGCATTTCCTCCTCTGTCCAAGGTTAAAACACACAAAAAACTATACTGTACAGCAATGCACATGGACATCATACCAAACTAATCAGCCATATCGGGGGCTTGATATACACTAAGTTAAGAGGAATACCCCCGGGATTTGAACCTTGACCTATTCAAATGCCATAATAAACCTCTGAAGCATGAAGTGTGCTAACCAATTACACCAATGCATTCCACTGAATCTATGCATTGTATGTTGTTATGTATGTTATCATGACCTATGAATAACTTTAAAAAAGTTTGTCTACCTAAAAAATGGGGAGATATATGAGGAAAAGTGTCGATATGTATCACTGTTTATATTGTGCGATATACAGGGCTCGCTTAAGACTCGCGTTCGGACATTAAATCGATGGTTCAAGGCCTTTTACAGCTATAACAGCGAAGAAAATGTCTAACCATGTAATTGATTTGCATATTAACCAGCAAGAAAAGGCCAAACAGGTCTAACTATAAGCAGGTCTATGTTATTTTACCTTTCTAGTCGCTATCTTGGATTCTACATTGAGCGCAGCCATTGGACGGGGGATTCCAGGCCTTCGGAAGGCCTCGGGTACTAGGCTGTTATTTCAGTGCAAGCATATATTTTAACGTAAATTAAACTCTCACCGAGATTGGATCCGCCGAACCTTGTCCACC
>WFKH01010211.1:48565839-48576147 GCA_016163765.1 Magallana hongkongensis | reverse complement strand
GTAAATTAAACTCTCACCGAGATTGGATCCGCCGAACCTTGTCCACCACCTTACTTTCATTTTTGCTATTTCGGGCTGGTTTATCGCAAATGAAAGTAGGTTTTTTATTTATTTCTCAATGATTACTTATCAGGTAAAATTCAATTATAGCTTACGGACATCATATCACACGTGTTGATATACTAAAAGTGTAAGCAGTTACTCTGATGCAGGCATTTTTAGTTTTTTGGCAAAATGTCTTAATTTATAAGTATAGATGCATGATATATGAGATATACATGTTATTTCCGTGCAAGCATATATTTTGATGTAAATTAAACTCTCACCGAGATTGGATCCGCCGAACCGTGTCTAAGTAGCGGAGTGGACAATGCACTCGCTTCTCACCGCTGCGACCCGAGTTCGATCCCCGTGATCGACAGTGGTTGTATGTGATAGGGTATGGCGGTCGCCCCCTTGGACACGTGGGTTCTCTCCGGGTACTCCGGCTTCTTCCCACATCAATGACCCCCTCGCGCTAACATCCTTGCCAACGAGAGATATTAATATAAGTTGTAGAACTTGTTTATCAATCGTTGTAAAATAAATAAAGTTCAGTTCAGATATACATGTTTATAATACAATATTGTACAATTTCCCCTATTCTAAGAAGAAGCACATAACATATGCTTTAAGGATGACGTTTACTCAGAATAAAAAAAAATCTACAGATGATAATGAAAAACCATCTATTGTATGTTATATAACTTTGATTGTAGTGTTATTTTTCACTTTCAAAAAAGTAGGTCAATGACCTACTTTTTGAGTTAATGGCCATTGAATATTTTTGGAAAAATCAAGAAAAGTCCCTTAAAATTTTACACTACCATTGCGATTTTCTTAATTGGGAAAATATTACAAATAAGTAAACGCTTTAAAAATTGAAATACCGTTTATGAATGGTAGTGGCACTAAATAGATACAAAGCATTAAGATTTCAGCGACATTTTTTACAAATATTCTATTCCGAATTTCCTCTATCAGTTTTCAAATCCCTACCCATTTTTGATCCAATTTTACAAAAAATTGAATGATGATAATACAAAAACATTTATAGTATTAAACTACTTATATTGAACTTAGTCTGTTGGCATAAAATTTATAGGAGGTCAATGATCAAAATTTTGAGATATGGTGTCTTTTATCGTTTTTAAGCATTTTTCAATATTTTTGCAATTCGTGCCATACGATTATTTTAATGAATAAGTGAGATAAAACCAACAGAAAATATGCAAAATTATATTGACTAAAATATAAATTTATAACTTTTGATATTAAAGTACTGCCAAAAATGTTTTAGTCGAAATCAAAATCTGCAAAATTTAGTCCGAATTTCCTCTGATTTGCTAAAAGTCTTTTTTTGTTTGAGCCTTATTTCATAATATAGTAAAAATTTCGAATGTTATATCAATAATAATTCATTTCATAAATAGTTTTTGTGTTTAGAACAAATTTTACTCATGACATTGAACTTTTTAACAATTCGAATTTGAGAACTCAAACCCTGAATAAACAACATCCTTAAAATGGTTTATTTACCATTATTCCGTCTCCCCATAAACTAAAGTTTCCGGTACTTAATGAGTTATCTCCCCCTTATAGCAGGTATGTATCACTTCCTCTAAATCGAAAATAAGTGATTATTGCGAATGTTTATAAATACGAATTTTCCTACAACAACATTTGATGATATTAAATTACTAAACAGAAAACTAGGCCTGAGTATCGCCAGCTACCTCACGATACGATACGTATCACGATACACTAATGCATTACAGCTAAATATAATCAAAGTACTGAAAGTACTGAAATGCGCTAAGCTTGAAAGATAGCATTGTAATATGTTGGCTAATGAAAATTGAAGAAATGCTGTTTACAGTTGATTTTTAAAATGGAAATTATATCATAACTACAAATATTCTCAATAAATGTAACCAAAGTAAAAAAAGTTGTAGTTTTTGAAGCATCATATGTGTTACTCTTTTAATGACTATCGGATTTTTCAGATTGTCAGTTTCTATATGTAATTGTTTTGGAGTTTAAATATTTTTTTTGGAAATGTAGATTTATTGCAGTAATTATACTATGGTACAGTCAGTCAGTTTTAAGAAGATATTGTTAAAGTGTAGCAGTGATTCTTAATAACAGGTAAGTAACTCTTTTGAAGAAATTAAAAAAATATATAAATAAGATAGTCAATAAAGTCAATGTAGTCAATAAATTTAATATTTATTTATGTTGCTCTGCTTCATGAACTTCTGTGAATAAGGTAACATATATTGCAGCACCATTTTCTTCTATGGTAATCCTGTTGATTGTGGTCTCGTTTGCTTTGTTGGTTTGTTTTACTGTAAAAGAGGAAAAAATGAAGGTTTGGGTTAAACTTATTATCCATGTTTTGTAATGTAATTAAAAAATATCAATTAGTAAAACAAACAGGTTTATTATTTGGTGTTTAACAGATACCACGTTGTAAGAGGTTTTTTTTTTCTTGAGCAGGTGGCAATGTTCTTATTATTCCAACTTGGTTATGCCATTTTATGCATTCCTGTCTTTGAAAGGGGTTTAATGAATACACAAAATCTAAGATCGCAAAAGGAATACTACATGTAGGCCACCAGCTTCAGGTGCGTAATTGGGTGAAATGATCTCGAAGGGTTTATATATCTATGTGACATTGCCTTTTTACGATTGGTGTTCAGCTTTAAATACCTTTAAATGATGCCAGACATAGTTTAAGAATGATAGTGAGCAGGAATTAAAATTTCAGAAATACAGTAAAATTTGCAAGCAATATAAAAAAAATAAATAACATAGTGACTTGAGCAATTCGACATGATCTTGTACTACAGATTTTAAATTTTGTAATTCTAATATATTCTTTGCAAGAATTCAAATCTGAAAAAATAGAGGTCTCAGGATCATGAAGCATTGTCAGATAAGTCTAGATTTCAATCATTAATAAATTGAATATTTATCATTAAATTATGCTTAAAATTTGTAACTATGATTGCAATATAGAGACACATTTTATAACATATCAGCTTTTGAAAGCGGATCTAACATCTAATTTTAATTAGATTGAAATTGGTGTAGATTTCATTAAAATTCATCGTATAAGAAGGGGACCCAGAAAGTAGTTACAGCATATCTTCCTTTTAATTTTTCTGTTTAAGTATTTAACGATGAGCGAGACATTTCTAATGATCAACCAAAATTTCAGCGTCAATCGTAGAATTATAAGCAAGATAAGGAGCTCACAATTCTGCTAGGTTTGAGTCAAGTTTTTGTTTACATGACTTTATTACATTCAACTTAAGATTTTTAAACCTGGTATTTCCTATTCAGCATTTAAAATATAAAAGAACAAAAACATGGCCTCAGCTCTGATTGCAAACATGGAATTGTGAGCAAAGCTCTGTATCTTGCTTATAACTCGAAGTTTGACACTCAAATATGGTTAGTAAATAGAAAATTGTAAACAATTAAAACAGATGAAAAATGCACCAAAACAAAGAAAGAGCACAATTTATTTTTAAAAATGAATCATATGTATACCTACATATTCCCATCAGCGAAATTAAACTCTGTTTAGACTTAATAGACTCGAGAAAATGCTGAGCATCTCAAGAAAACACGTTGCATTAATTAATCATTATGCAAAGATCATACCCAATATTGTATTTTAGTATGTTGTTAATGCATCAGATTTTGCTCATATTGCGCAGGTTAACAGTCCGCTGTCTGATTTACCTTAGTCTATGTTTGATTTAATAGTAAAAATTACAAAATACAGTCGCTAGTTCCCCAAGTATTTAATGAAACTGAAACGAAAATCAAAACAAGCTAAAATCACCGTCAAAAGTGAAATGTCAACGCATTGGATTATTAAACCTCAATTTACTTTTCAAAATCGGCACCAATATATCTTGCATGTTTCAAAGATTCCCTTCGCACGCGAACTGTTGCACAACAAACAAAACTATCATTGTGTGATTGACCCGTTTATCATACGTCTAACATGGTTTCTTTAAACGAAGAACCTCGTTCTCGAAATATGGAATACCGAACCCGAAGTTATAAACTGATTGAAACCAACCCCCTTCATTATTATTTTCGTAATAACTCAAATTTGGAACAAAATTATCCCTTAGTTTTTGCAATTTAAATTTTCCTTTCTATAAGGATTATCTATGCTAAATTACGTTGAATTTGACTCAGTAGTTCTTGAGAAGAAGATTTTTAAAAATGCACCCCCTTTTTGCAGTTTCGACGTTTTCTCCGCTCTGAATAAAAATTGGCGTTTCATTTCTGCAATTTATATTTATCTTTCCATAGGGATGCTTTGTGTCAAATTTGGTTGAAATTGGCCAAGTACGTGGTTTTAGAGAAGTTCAAAAAGTGAAAAGTTTACAGACGTAAGGATAGACAAACGGACGACGGACAAAATGTGATCAGAAAAGCTCACTCAGGTGAGCTAAAAACATTTTTCAAAAAATTGGAAAAGAAAAAAGACAATGTACAAATTTTGTATCAAGTCTTTGACTAACACTGCTTCATATCTCTTGTGCCAGTACTTATCAAATTAAAAAAAATAAGTACAGAATATTATATAGGCAACTTTTTACCTTGATTATCTGGCCTTTCACGGACAAAATGCTCCTCAGCGGTGCATATTTGACCTCTGCCACTTTCTTTTCCAGGGAAGAGGGCAAAATGAGATGAATGGCATTTTCGATGATCGATGGAGGGATTTCCAGATTCGGTCTCCCCATAATAGTGGTCTTAGAGGACATCGCTAGTTTCCCTCCTTTCAGAATAAAGTTCCTGATCATTAACGTCTTTCCCTCAACTATTTTGGCTTGCTTGGACTTGTCCGTTAGCGTCGCCAACATTGGTCCTGATTGATCTGCGATACTGAAGTTGAGTAACTCTGTTGCCCGTTGACATCTGTAAATTTTGCAACATGCCCCTTCTTAACAACCTTAAAGTAATACTCTCCATGTATGGGATTGGCCTCGTGCTGTTGGTCCCCTTTAGCTGCGAAAGGCTTTCTGAGCCATTCTGAAAATAAAAGTTTAACTTGTACTAGAATGTTACAAAAGATGAAAAAAAAGAAAGAAACAAAAACAATTAAAACATAGTCTGATTACCCTTTAACTAGGCTATTATTCTTTTAATTTCACTTAAGGTAGAACAAAACACCTGTTGGATTGATTATTTGACATATTTTCTCAAATGCACAAAATAATGGCTTAATTATTTTGTAAAGTTTATTTCAGTCCATTATGCTAAGAAAGAAATATAAATCATACCGATCATTTACTCGAAACAGAAAAGTACATTGTATTTTGATAATTCAGTAACCTATATTCGAATGGTATTCATTTGATCTTTGTGCAACCAAGCATTTTATCATTTAAGAATGTGTAACTTTCGTTTCTTGTATAGTCAAGAACTGAAATTTGGATACAATCATCACAAATGTTAGGCTTCTAATAGACACATCAAATGTTTAGATCATCTCATAAGATAAAACGTCAAATATGAGGACGTCGTCTGGAGTTTTTATCAATTACCATCTTCATGATCTCTGTCAAATATTTTTTTATATTGTAATTAATTTAGAACCCACATCAAATTTACACCATTTTGATATAGTTAATAATGAAGTCATGACATTCAATCATAATGTCTTATTTTAATGAAATTTGAACAATAAAATTTCTTTATATAGACTTTAAGTGCTGCAAATTTGCGACTCAAATGATCACTTACAGGTGCATTTAATATTACATCAAAATTACTTTAAGTCACCAGTTAATACATTTTTCAGCGTGTTTCAGTAACTGAGAGGTCTCCTAAATAAATAGCAGTACAAATGTCTTCAAAATTTCTTAGCATAGTAGATTAAATGACTTTTGCATCTTACATTCCTCTGAATGGAGGTTGAAATGCTAGGTTCGGTGATGTGAGCAAAAATTGTGAGGTCAATTTTCTTTCAAATTTTAAATGTTTATAGGCTTAATTCCAATGAACAAAATTTTTAAATTTTGAATACAATATAATTAAAGCACAATTTGTCTTATTTGTTTTGTACGATATTCTTTCCAAAGTTATCCTTCATTCACATTTTGCTTATTTATTCAATATTTACAAAAACATAACAGGGTTAAAACAATGTTCATTTACAAGTTTGAAAATAAATCCAAGATATTTCATGTGACTTTTGACTAAAGTAAAGATGTCGAAATCTCTCATTATAAATCTTTGTAAGGAATCTGTTTTTATTCCTGTAGATTTTTCCTGATTGAAAAATGATAATGTGTCAATGAAGATATCTTGGATATTTTCCTTTCATTGATTTCAATCGTTCTTCTTTTACATGGAGATTATGTGCATTTCTATTAATCAAAGACCGGAACGGCCACAAAGGCGTCGAGCTGACATTTTCTTAAATATAGATATTTTTATTTTGAATTTCTGTACCAATAGTCGTATATCAAATAATATCAGAATAAAAAAAGAAAATGAACTAGAGCTAAGCTCGTCGAGTTAATTAAACTTTGAACTTTAAACTAGTTTTTTAACCAAGAACGCGGAATAAAAATTTCCGAAAAAATCAATTTTTTTTTGCAGAGAGGACGCCAATAAGCACCCTTCATATTTTTTCAGATTTTTAAATGTTCAAAATAAGTCTGTAGCTGCGCAGTTCGACAGCTGTTCTAAGTGATTAAAAAGGCATTGTCCTGTTCTTGTATGCATACTTTTCAAACAAAATGACATGTAGGACTTCATATTCATTGCTTTTATATCTTTTGGCGACATTTTGGGCCAGTTTCGGGCAGAAACAAGCCAGTTCAAGAAATGTTTACATTCTTATCCTCAAATGTACAAGATGGCCGCACATCCCCCTTAAAATAAAACGTGAACATATATGATACAAAAGTTAATTAAACCCAAAAATCTTATTTTACGACATAAATATCGGTTTTTCGGCAATGCGGAGGAAACGTGGATTTGAACGCTGAAAAGACCCAACACCACATAAAGGTTGCTAAAGCTCAGAAAAAGGATGGTCTAGTGCGAACGTGGACGCTCTCTTGGACAGAACAATCACATATTTTGACATTACAGCTGAATAATTCTCATCACAGATGGAGGAAGATGACTCGACACTAGTAAAAAGCGATCTGTCCAGGTTTGACTACATTCATTGATATATTGATACAAATGTGTTTTTAGAGTAAAAGTAATCTCTGCGAGATTCGTCGAGACTGAAAATTTTTGACAGACGTCTCTTCAATTTTTCAGTCTCGGCGAATCTCTCTTAGATTTGAGTAAAATTAAAATTGGTATGGGCATCATCGAATTTTTCTTATGCTACGCCAGTGTACAGCTGGCGTTATGCACTGGTGCTTGCATGCATTGGTCTCTACTCATGAATATGTAAGATACCTATGTATATACGTAGGCATCGCACATATTCGTGAGTAAAGACCCAAGCATCTGAGGTGTAATTTCACAATTATAAAAAATAATTATAATGAACACAATCCAAATCAAAAAGGGAAAATCAAAATTCCTTTTTTTGACCCTGTTTTTCATATCTGCATCCACTTACACCCCATTTTGCCAAAAATAAGCCTTTACAAGTCAAATTTCATGGAATTTTCCTGAATCATTGACATTTAAATGCATAAAACAGACATTTAAAATGAGGTATGTTCCTCTCATCCTTATAAAAATTATGAAGCATCAGAGGAACGTTCCTCTTCACCTAAACTAAAATCTCTACATTCCATATGAGGAACGTTCCTCTTTTCACTTCAACAGAAATCTTGACAAGTCATCTGAGGAACGTTCCTCTTTTCACTTAATTATATAAACTGAAATCCTAACAAAGCATCTGAGGAAAGTTCCTCATTTCATATAACAAAATGTTTACTTCTAACCCAAGGAGGATTTTTTCAAAACATTTTTTTTAGGTATTCTAATCATTACGCAAAACTTTGTAAAACTTATAAAAGACAAATTCTAATGTTACTGTATCACTCTTTCAAAATCAAATTGAAACACTGGTTTTGACAAATTAAAAAGTAAATTAATTAATCATTCTTAAGAAGTCTCGGGAGAGAATGTTTCAAACATACAATTTCCTTTAGTTTTTTTCCAGTAAAAGGTCACCTTATGAGTAAATTATGTGCAAAATATAAGGTAAATTTACCAGATAGTTTAAATTTTCTTTAAATTTTCAACAACAGAAGGTTAACATATAAGTAAAGTTTTTGCCAAATTAAAACAAAATTCACCAGATAGTTTTAATGCTGTCCGCCCTCATAGTTTGGTCCTATATAAGTGTCTTTGTAGGAAAGATTTTCACTAAAGCCCCTATTGTACATGTAACTAATAAGCACAATTGAAATTTAGAAGACAATATGCTAACTATGTCACTTATTAAATAACTTGTTTAACAAGTATTCAAAATTACTCCTGATAATAGCGGGTTTGCAGCTCATAATTTAACAATTTTAAATATAAAATCAAAAACTCTGTGTCAAGCCGCTAAAACAATAATATGATGTTGGTTAAGTAATTAAAGAACTGATAAAAAAAGTGCACACACACACACACACACACACACACCGTAAACTCGAAGTCAGATTAACTCAAGCACATCAGAGCACTCAGTGGGAGCGCAGTCATTTGTTAAAAGTAGAAGCTGAGTAGAAATCCCTTGGTTGCTCTCACATTTTCATCTTAATTGTAAACATTCAAAATACAACTGCACAATATGGTTTTGAATTTCTCTGGGATCCCACAGCAATTCCAGAAATATAACAATGTCGTGAAACTCTGGGGGAACGCAATCAGGTGTAACAGGGCCTAAGCTTTAAGAAATCAATCAGGTAGCCAAAAACTTGCATTCTTTGAGCTGGATGATAGTAATTTAACAAACATTAGGATGTAAAATGTTGACTTGCTGCAAGTTCTCATATGAACTGCAATCATTATATTAATACACATGTAAATTTTATCTTACACTAGCCAACAATTACATTGTAACCCCCCCCCCCACCCTCTTCCTAATAAAATCACAACATACATGAGCTAAAATTGAATAGTGTACTCATAGTTTTGATAAATCCACAAGTCTACCTCTGGTATTAAGGAGGAAATTTTAGGTTAAAAAAAAAACAACTCACTTTTTGGTTTTCTGGTTGGAGTACTTCATGTTTATCAAATAGGAAATATCTAATTTTACTCCAGTATATCCTGTAAATAACTTCTCAGCATGGTCAATAGAAATGTCATGACCTAAAGACTATGCACATCCTAAGGTCTTCTAACAGATGTCAACCACTAACTGGATGCTGATAAGATGTTGGGGGTGTGCTAATAATAGTAACTGTGTGAACTTTGAGATCCACTGCTTTAGGAACAGATGCAAAATGTGGTCGCAAATTTTATTTAAGATTAACACTGCATGTGTACTTTATGAAGCAGAACGGAAATATTGTTTGGAAATTGCAGTTGCAAATATCGCAGGATGCATCAAGGTAATTAATACTTTTATTATATTCAAACGTTTAAAATACATAACTGATTTTCTTTTGCTCTTCTGCTAATTCACTACAATCAAGGTAATTGCAAACCTAAAGCATATAAATTAATTTGATACAAAATCCTTGATTATCTTATATTTAAACTATTTATTGTAATCATCAAATTTTGAAAATAATGTGCAAATTAAATCAAAATATAATGATAATACAATGTAATGTTATAGGTTGTGGTGATTGGAAGTGACAAAATATTGCGCCTGGTGGATTTTGATTTGAAATCACTGCATGCGACCTTTTTGCTGCTCTAGTGGATGGGGAGCATTAATTTGGACAGAGCTTGATCGAGATGGGAGATGCCTGAAGATTCAGGTTTGTTATTCTTAATTTTGAATTAATCTCAAACTAGAGCTGTCCTTCTGGGACTAGTACTCCCACAAGACTCTTTCAGTGAAACAGAATAATCTGCTGGCCACTTCTCATTTTACAGATTATCAATTTCCCCTACAAATGTTTATCTAAACCATTCCTAGGAAAATGGCCCTCTTGGGACAAATGAACTCAGTAACACTATTAACTCCATTTACATGATGTGAGTTTTAGATCTTACAAATCAGACTTTGTAAATAGGAAAATCATAAACAGATGTTAAGTCATATGGAATAGAAACATGCTCTATTTAAGAAAAAGTTAAATATTAAATACT
>WFKH01010211.1:48549403-48562539 GCA_016163765.1 Magallana hongkongensis | reverse complement strand
ACCGGCCTACCTCTGTCTCCCTGCCACCCCCCCCCCTTCTTTGAAGCTACGTGCCTGTTGTTTTCCTGTAACATTGCTTTTATTGTCCTCTCAAAGAATTAATTTCTTTTTAGTATAAACCAAATGTACATAACATTCTTTTCACTTTTAATGACTATATGATATAAAAATCGCGTTTTCCTTTTTTTATTGCACATATATCAGTTCGAAGTTTCTCCAAAACGCTTTCGAATATCCTACCAAACGTTTACCGATCCCGATTGGAAGTTGGTTCACGCATGCGCACATCCTAATTATAATGCCTGGTTACGTTATATAAAATATCATCAATTCTATACCAGACCGGCGTGGAATTCACCGCTTTTTAAGTATGACGTAATCGCAAAAATGCAGATATTTGTAAATATATTAGCATGCTCATTGATTGATAGCATTGATTTAACAATTTTTTTCAAATTTTGCGCAGAAACCCGTAAAAAACCTGTATTTCCTGGTACTTTTGGTGAAATTGCGTTGTTAGATATTTAACAATTCCTCTCTATGTAGGAATTCTAGCAAAGCCGATAAAGATAGGTGTCTTTTGGAATTAGTACATCTGTTACCATGGTTACACCAACAGCTGTGACAATATGTTCCTCCATTTTTGTTTTTACACCGGTTTACTTCATTTGCCATTTTGCCCTTTAACGTCGGTCAATTGATCAGCTCATTTCGGCGTACGCCTATATGGGACAAATGAAGTCCGCCCCGTTTAATTTGTTCTCGCAATATATGAAATTTGTTATCACAAATTGGATGAAAATACGTTTTAACAGATTTTAAAAACCGAAAATACGAATTATAAGTTTGAAATAATAAATTCAAGAATTCGTTATTTCAAATTTAATTTGTTAAAACAGATTTCAAAATTTGTAAAAACGAATTCATAAAATTTGTTATAACAGATTAAATTCGTTATAACGAATTCCTAAAATTTGTTATATCAAATTTAATTCGTTATTACGGATTCAACAATTTGTTAAAACGATTTATATTCGTTTTAACAAATTCAAGAATTCGTTATATCAAATTCAAAAATATTTTTTGATAGGTCCTAAATGGGCTTCCGTAAATAACCCAGTTATGGCCATAGAAAATCCATTCTACATGTATGAATCTATCATGACTTTTTTTATTCATATTTTTAGAGAAAATGATGCTAGTCATACATGTTATATATGGTATTTCACATTGTTTTAAAATATTGATGGAAATGTTTCAAATAGTTACATTTAGAATTGATACATATTGACTGTTAATTACCTTTTTTGATAACTAGATACAGGTACATGGAAAAAGATGGATTGGTTGTTAGTGTTGATGCTGGTTGGCAGAAGAGAGAGAGAGAGAGGGAAGTCATGACAGTTTGTCAGGCATTTGATAAACTACATAAACTACTATCGATTGATATCACTGTGATTGGTTTAATTTTCATGGATTTCAATGGTATACTCTTTCAAATCAACAAATTAAAACCCCCACAAAACCCCCCAAAACAATCTTCTCTAACTTTGCAAAAAAATCCATGAAATTGCATCCCAATGAACCTTTAATGAATAATAACAGTTCCCACAAAATTCAATGATTTGACAGAAGGGTAAAAATTAACTGTACTATTCCATATATGTTGACTGAAATCTATAGTCCCAGAGATTATCACTGTGCCATATATTTTCATTGATTTTATTCTGCTTAATACTCTAAGTATGAGTGAGCCAATTGAAAGTCTGTCATTTAAAAAAAGTTTATTGTTTATTCCATTAGTAAATTTTAAAATATGTAATTTTTTAAATGAATTTTTTGTTTGTTTTCCTTAAGTAAAGGAATCTACAAGATAAAGATTATTATTTTCATTTATAATGAGAAATACTAAGGCTGATCTATATTTAATTGAATCGAAAAAAAATATGAATTGTAGCATTTTGAATAGAAATCGAACCAATTGAATAAACCCTGAATTGTCCCAGCCCTAATCTTAATGAACCATTAATTGTACATCCTAAGGAATCCTTGTGTTTGAATGTCACAACAGTTTTTGTTTAGATATTTCTCTATATAGACAAGTATTTTAGTTGATGCTATTTCCCATCTTTCATGTCATTCATCTATGATAGGGACATTTTCCAGAAAAAAAGAAAACTTTTCAACAAGATCGAAATCCTGTCGCACATGTACTTTGTCTCTTGATTCCAAATCAACACCTCCTCCACATGATTGCAGTATCAACTGGAACAGAACTACGAAGGCCATGGACAGTTACATGATAGAAGAGATGGTCAAGGATGTGAATGATGGGTCTGTTCGTATAAAGACAATAGTTGGTGATGAAGATAGCACAATGATTTCCAAAGTTCGGACAAACATTGACACAAATATTGGTAAAACATTGGATGCTTATCATGTGAAAGAAATCTTAAGGAACCATCTATACTTTGTGAAAAAAATAACACAAAACTTTAACTTTCAAAGTTATACAGTATGTCAAAAGATGTTTTTACTACATCATTGCCCAAGGAAAAGGGAATGCTGCAAGGATAAGCCAAGGACTTGTGCTCTTGTCCGCTTCAATATTTATGTTAGATATGTAATAAAAATGTTGAGAGGGGTGTTTATTAAGGTGCGGTAATTGCCAGCTTTAATATTTATGTTAGATTGGTAATACATGTAATAATATTGAGAAAGCTTTTGATCTGGGTGCATTAATTGTATTAGTTTGTTGATCTATTACATGTACATGTGAGGAGTTAAATGTCCAGTATAAACTTGATTAGTATAAAAAAGAATTCGTACCATAGTATATGGTTTATGGTTGTTACAGTAATGGATGTTGTTCTACCGAATGGCTTAAATTTAAATTTGCCCTTTGTACTGTGCATATTGTACATGATATAATGCTGATTTCAATCCTTTTATATGTTTCAGAGTTGAAAAAAACTAATTATGAGATACATGTAGCGAATTGTGAATTAAATATGTATTCATGTATACCTACTAGAATTATTTTATTCCTGTTGTTAGGTGCAAAATGTAAAAAAAAATTGTATTTTAACAGAGAAATTTCAAGTTAAACAGAGGAAAATTGGGATGTAAATGAATTCTTTTTTTACTTTTTTGGTGAATTTATAAAGTACTAGCATTGTTATAAAGAGATTATTAATTGACAAAATGTTTATTGAACAGAAAGTTGGTATTGATCATTTTATCTACACTACAATAGTGTTTAAGTGAAAATGTCGCGAAATTGAAAAAAAACAGACCAGAAGAAATTAAGACTGCAATATCTTTTTTTCTATGTCATTGACTATGAGTTTCTCCTTTTCCAGTGAAAGCATAACATTTGACTATTTCATTTCAGTTCAAAAATAAAACTTTTGATTATATCAAAACATATTTTTTGACCATTTTGCATTGAAGGTCAACACAAAAAGCAACAAATTTGAACCGCGCAGAGGAAATTCGGTTGCACATTGTAAGATACTGAGGAGGCTTTCACAACATTTTTTCAATAAATCGTTGTTCTGTCAATGTATTATTAATAGCATATAAGAATAATGAAATCAAATAATTAAAAACAATGTAGCATTGCTTTATTTCTGTTGCAAGTAGTGTATTTTGATGAGAGGAAGTATTTCCAACAAGGGTATGTTTGGATACCGTTACCATGGAAACAAACAATTTTAACCCATCAAAAAACTGCTATATTCTGTTAGACAAAATACAATGCTATTTGTTGAACCAAGTTTTATAATTTTTTGATTACTTTGGTGTCAGTCCCATACTTCCTTAAAAGACTTAAGAGCCCTCCTGGTCCCTTATTCGAGGGGCCAGCCTCTTGATATCAAACAAAATTAAAGGTTTCGTAAATATAAACATATAAACATATTTTGTTCAACAATTGTTCAAGAATTGTTGCACGTTTTAGAGATATTTGAACAATTGTGTTTTAGGGGCCGACCCTTACACTCCTTACCGGGGCTACCAACGAAAAATTTAGGTAGCATATTGTTGAGAACATTATTTTGAACAACTTTTGTTCACACTGCTTTTCAAAATATTTCTCTTTTTCTAGATATAAATGATCAAAGTTTTGGACTTTGGAATTTCAAGAACAACTTAACAAATAAAAATCCGAATATGTTCAAGAACGACTTAGCAATCATCGAATTATTTTTTGTGCGAGTTAATTTAACTTTGAACTTTACAATATTTTTAAAACCAAAATCGAGGAATAAAATTTCCGGCAAATCAATTCAAAAACCTCGATATCTTTGCAATACATCGTCCGATTTTTAAACAGATTTCAAATTTGAACTCGGCATGATATTTTTTAGGTCAATAACGATGAAAAGAACATTTTTGCTTCTGTAATTGAAAACAAATTTTTGCTCAGTAAAGAGTTAAAATAAAAAAAACTATAGAGCCTTCCTGGCCCCTAATTGAAGGGGCCAGCCCCTTTTTCTCGATATCAAAAAAGGTCGTGTAAATATAAAAATATTTTGTTCAACAAGTGTTCAGGAATTGTTAACCGTTCTATAGATATCTGAACAAATGTGTATTAGGGGCCGACCTTTTAACTCCTTACCGGGGCCATGAACCAAACGTTATAAGGTAGTATATTGTTAGGATCATTATTCTAAGCAACTTTCGTTTTACACTGCTTATTAAAATACTTCTCATTTTTAAGATATTAATGATCAAAGTTTTGGACTTCTGGCCCCTTGAAACCCCAAATAACGTAGCATATGATTAAAGTAGGATAATGTTTAGATACAAAGCTGTACAATAAACATTTTTGCTTCTATAAATAATAGCAAATTATTTATAAGTAAAGAGTTATAATAAAAATACTTTAGAGCCCTCCTGGCCCCTAATTAAAGGGGCCAGCCCCTTTTTATTAATTTAAAATGAAAGCTATTGTAAATTTAAACAACTTTTCTATTACATGTTTTAACAAATTATTTACAGTTTGAAAGATATTTTACAAAACGTGTTAAAATTTTGCCAAAAATTTTGGTGCAAAGTTTCGACCTCGGGCGTGCTTCGGCGCCTTGCACATTTTCCAGAATGTCAAATACAGAGGATCATCTACAGACATTCATCTACTATCCCTGAAAGTTTCACGTTTCTATTGCCATTAATTTTGGACGAGTTACATGGACAAAATGGTTCTTAAAAATTCACAAAATCTTAAACCGGAAGTGACATCATCAACTCAATTTTTTTAAACGCAGGTACATTCAATGCTCTATAAGTTCTGTAAATTTGGTGAAAATCGACCAAACAGTTTCTGAGTTATAGCACTCGAAATATGTCAGAGGAAAAAAAAAATAATAATACAAAACTAGAGCAAAGCTCGTTGCAAAGCAACAAGTGGGTCTTCCGTTAATGTCGAAAGTAAAGCTAGAAGTAGATTTCTTAAACCAATAACAAGAGTAACTCAAAAAAAAAAAAAAATGAAAAAATCGGAAAATTCTTGGTACCACTTAACAAAATGCGAATGATTTTAAGTACCAAATAACAAAAACCTTAACGATTTCAAGAACGACTTCACATAAAAAACCTCCGAATATGTTTAAGTACGACTTAGCAATTAGCGAATTATTTTAGGTACGAGTTAATTTAACTTTGAACTTTAAACTATTTTCTTTACCAAGAATGTGGAATAAGAATTTCCGGAAAAATCAACTTTTTCAACCCCAATATCTCTGTGTAATGCATCGTCCGATTTTAAAACGGATATCAGTTTTAAATTCAGCTAAATATGCTCCCTTTTTTTGCTTTATGATTAATAACAAATTATTGCCTAGGAAAGAGTTATTATGAAAAGACTTTGTAGCCCTCCTGGCCCCTAATTTGATGTGCCAGCCCCTTTTTCTTGATATCAAATGAAAGGTCTTGTAAATATAGACATATTTTGTTCAACAAGTATTCAGAAATTGTTGAATGTTCTAGAGATATCTGAACAACTGTGTTTTAGGCCTGGGGCGGACCCTTAAACGTCTTACCGGGGCCACTAACTAGAAAATTTTAGGGAGCACATTGTTGAAAACATTATTCAGAGCAACTTTTTCTCTACACTGCTTTTCAAAATATTTTTCTTTTTTCAGATATAAATGATCAAAATATGGGACTTCTGGCCCCTTGAACCGCCTTATTACATAACGTATGATATAATAATGGTACTATGAACAACGAACATTTTTGCTTCCTTTATTAATAACAAATTATTGCTCAATAAAGAGTCATTATTAAAAAAAATTTAGAGCTCTCTTCGCCCCTAATTTGAATGACAAGCCTTTTTTTCTTAAAAAAATGAAAGGTTTCGTAAATATAAACATAATTTGTTCAACAAGTGTTCAAGAACTGTTAATCGTTCTAGAGATATTTGAGCAACTGTGTTTTAGGGGCCGACCCTTAAACTACTTACCGGGGCCACCAACACAAAACTTTTAGGAAGCATATTGTTGAGAATATTATTCTGAGCAACTTTTTCTCTACATTGCTTTTCAAAATATTTCTTCTTTTTTAGATATTAATGATCAAAGTTTTGGACTCCTGGCCCCTTGAAACCCCTAATTACGTAACACATGATTTAAGTTTGGTACTGTATAGATAAAAAGCTGTACATTGAATATTTTTGCTTCTATAACTAATAACAAATTATTCCTTAGTGAAGAGTAATCATAAATAGAATTTGGAGCTCTCTTGTCCTCTAATTTCAGGGGCCAACCCCTTTTCCTTGATATCAAATGAAAGTCCAAAAAATCTGAACTTTTGTATTAAATGTCTTAACAAAATATTTACATATTAAAAGCTAATGCAGAAAATGTGCGAAAATTTCGTGAAAAAAAATTGGTGCCAATTTTTAATTCGGGCGAGCTTCGGAGCCTTGCGCATTTTTCAAAAAACAAAAAAAAATATAGGATCATCTACAGACACTCATCTACTATCCCTGAAAGTTTCCCGTTTCTATCACAATTAGTTTTAGAAGATACGTTGACAAAATGGTCCTTAAAAATTCAATAAAAATCTCAAACCGGAAGTAACGTCATCAGCCAAAAATTCTATAATATCAAGTACGTTTTATGTTCTATAAGTCCTGTATAT
Organism: Magallana hongkongensis; assembly: GCA_016163765.1. Lineage (NCBI taxonomy): Eukaryota > Metazoa > Mollusca > Bivalvia > Ostreida > Ostreidae > Magallana > Magallana hongkongensis. The sequence goes on along the minus strand of WFKH01010211.1, from coordinate 48,555,393 downwards.
TTCATGCAAATCGGTTAAGTAGTTCACGAGAAATAGCGTTCGAAAAAAGTCAGAAAAAAACTAGAGCAAAGCTCGTTGCAAAGCAACGAGTGGGTCTTCCGTTAATGTCGAAAGTAGAGCTAGAAGTTCCTGTAGAAAGCAGAGTTCTTAAACCAATATCAAGAGTAACAAAAACAAAAAGATTAAAGAGGAATCGAATAATTCTTGGTAGAACTTAACAAAATCAGAATGACTTTAAGTACGAATTAACAAAAACCTTTACGATTTCAAGAACGACTTAACAAAAAACAAATGTGTTTAAGAACGACCTATCAACTATCGAATTATTTTAGGTTCGAGTTAATATAACCTTTAATTTTACACTATTTCTTAATCCAGAATGCGGAATCAAAATTTCCGGAAAAATCAATCTTTCAACGCTAATATCTCTGCAATGCATCGTCTGATTTTAAAACGGATTTCAGTTTTAAATTCAGCTTAATAAGCTTTTTTTTGCTACTATAAATAATATCAAATTATTAAGCTCCTTTTTCTTGATATCAAATGAAAGGTCTTGTAAATATAAACATATTTTGTTCAACAAGTATTCAGAAATTGTTGAATGTTCTAGAGATATCTGAACACTGTGTTTTATGGGCCGACCCTTAAACTCCTAACCGGGGCCACCAACACAAAAATTTTAGGAAGCATATTGTTGAGAACATTATTCTGAGCAACTTTTCTTCAACACTGCTTTTCAAAACATTTCTTCTTTTTTAAAATAAATGATCAAAGTTTTGGACTCTTGGCCCCTTGAAACCTATAATTACGTATTATATAATATTTTATTATATATAATTATGGTAATTTATAGATAAACATCTGTACAACGAACATTTTTACTTCTATAGTTAATAAGAAATTATTTCTCAGTAAAGAGTTATAATAAAATATACTGGCTAAATTCTACAAGCACCAAAATGACGTCATTTATCATTATGACGTCACTAATGTACGCTAAAAATGGAATGATCTCCAAAAATCGTTATAATATATAGAAATATGAATAATCTTTGCTGAAATTAGAACCTTTCACATGCATTAACCACTTTTATATTTAACATACCTTTTTTCTGTATCATAACGAATTCATATACTTAAAATGGTGATGGTTAATAACTGTGAACAATGTGAATTTTAGCCAAAACGATTACGGAATTGCACATTTTAACAACGTAATTCAAACAACGCGATCAATCACGGGCAGTTACTCGGCGTAACACGCGGTTTTTACCGATGAAAGAGGGTTTATCTTATAATAATCTAAAATATCTATTTGTATATGTAAAAGAAGCAAAAGAAAAAGAAATAGAAATTGCAACCGAAAAATAAATAAATAGATAAATAAATAAATACAAAAATTACAACACACACAATATTTAGATGTAAACGATTGTTACGGTGGATTTCTGTTGAGTTAAGAACAGAAAATAATCGCCGACATATTAGAAGGATTGATCAAAGCACTAATAATTTCCTCTATAAGTAAACAGTTTATGTTTAAGTCCATTTGTATCTTGTATACGTAATATGTGATCGAAGTAGTTTGATCAATCGTAAAACCGGAACGGGCGGTAGACATATTGTCATATTGTACTCTTCGTCTTCCGTGATCTTTTCTTACTTTCGACTAGTAAGTCACATTTAAGCCGATGGTCGGCCGATTACATAGACAAGTTCGCAATTGCTGAATATTCACCAGTAACTTCGTGGGCATTGCTTCAATTTATTGAGGAAAAAAGTTCCGCGCCTGACCGCCGCTTACATATCAACAGATAGACGGTAAATGTTAAACATTTAAACGTAATTCCGTATACGGTTGGTCATCAGTGCATCAGCCGATTTGTCAAAATCGCCCAAAAGACCAGTCGACCCTCGGTCAATTTTCGATCGTCAGTCTGCCGACATTTACGAAAAATCCAAATGCCGAAATGTCGATCGACCGGGCGACGACAAACATAAAAACTGTCTGCCGAAGGTCGAAAGATGATGGAGGATTCCTCGACGGACTACGAGTATTAAACGACTGGTTTAACTGAAGAAATCGGCCATCGACGCAGAAAAAAAATGTAACTTGGCCTGAGGGACACAAAATTGGTCCCCCCCCCAAAAAAAGTCGGCCGTTGGTCGTTTTTGGAAATGTGTCTAGGGTTTTATTCTGTTCAGCGATATCAAATATAAAATATTTATGAAAACGATTGTACCTTCTCGATAAGAACAATATCTGCAGTTAATTTCAAATTATATTTTCATAAACATTTTTATATTTACTGTAATTTTAATCTATTTTTTCCCTATAAAACATACACATGTTCATACACCGGTATGTTTATTTTTATAACGCGTAGAATCAGTGAATCAGTCATAGGCGTCGGAACCAGGGGGGGGGGGGAGCTTAGCCCCACCCCTCCACTTTTTTTGCAAAGTTAGACATGACCATAAAGATAGCCTCTTTTTCCTTGTCGAGATTTCTGATAAGTCTAGCGCCCCCTTACTTTCAATTTGCTTCCGATGCCACTGCAGTATATAAAGTGTCTAAAATTTTAGACTTCATCTTTTTCAAGCCACTTAGAAACCTTTTGTTTATTATAGTGGCATATTTCTGCCCCCTACATGCAAGATAAATTATGTCAACATACAAGAAAATTATGTCAACATGCAAGATAATTATGTCTACATGCAAGATAATTATGTGTACATGCAAGTTTCAAATTGTTAAAGAGAACCTGATTTTTTATGGATAAAATCACTTACGCCCGTATCTGACATCAAAGATGCAAGATGCAACATAGTTATGACAACATGCGACTTATTATGTTGATATGCGACTTATTTATGTGAACATGCAAGTAATTTATGTTAACATGCAAAAAATTTATGTCAACACTAATATAAGATATTCATTTCATCTAGTTGTCATCACAATGATATTGTGCATTATTTTAACAATTAAAGGATTTACTTTATGACAACTAGATGAAATACATGTAAATATCTTATATTAGTGAATAAAATTATATGTACGTAAAGTTTAGCCTAATACTCTCTCTCTCTCTCTCTCTCTCTCTCTCCGAATGTATGTTTGTGCAAACAATACTACCTGTGACTGAACTACTAAAGCCTTATTTGAATGAAATTTATTTATTCTAGACTCACGGTTTTAACAACGATCTCCACACAATGGCTAAAAGTTTGTAGACGATCTATGACCAGGTTTATAGATTGAAAAAAAAAGCGTCGTTCTAAATACTTGCTAGAAGTAATTTAAAAAATATATCATTATTCATCTGTTAAATTAATCAGTTTTCATGTATATTATTGTACCGGTTGGTAAATAATTTTTTAACGCAAGTTAATACTTTGTGAAATTCCCCCATTTATAAAGTTGCTGAATTGTTCTATCCACGCGCGTCGATTGTCTTAAATTACGTACAGTTGTTTGTGTATTAGTAAAAAATCATGAAACTAACAAAGTATAAAGTATAAGTTAGATATTTAAACAATAAAATGCTTTCTTTGGTGATTCATGCGGGATATTTTTTGTGGCGACATTGCAGAAAAAAGTTACATAACCCGTGTTATTTTTTTCTGCTTCAGTACGTTAGATATAAGAATTTGATTCTGTCATCATGATTTTTTGTGCAGTCCGTGATTTTTCTTAGGTTGCTAAAGGTTTCGACCGATCGATAAACTAGCAAGAACAGGATTGTTTAAATTTCGGTTCTGTCAGTTTCCACAGAGCTATGAATGCACAATCCATTTTCGTAAAAAAAAAATAGTGGGAATCATACTTGGTGGATGTATATAATACTAGTATATTCATTTACCTCTACCGGCTTTCGAGTATTTCGCTGCAGTACGGATTCCCTAACGATGTTGTGTTAGTTACGAAATTCTTACTCTAAACAAAGAGAATGGAAAGCTTGGAAATAAATCCTGAAAGTTTCACGTTTTTATCTTAATTAATTTTTGAGAAGTGGAAAATTTGGTCCTTAAAAAAAAATCCAATAAATCCTAAAATCTCAAACCGGAAGACCTTCTCAGCTCAAAATTTAATAGCAGCAAGATTTTTTAATGCTCTATCAGTCCTAAAAATTTCATGCAGATTGGTCTGTAGTTCACGAGTAATAGCGTTCGAAAAAAGTCAGGAAAAAAAATAACTAAAGCAAAGCCCGTTGCAAAGCAACGAATGGGTCTTCCGTTAATGTCGAAAGTAAAGCTAGAAGTTCCTGTAGAAAGCAGTGTTCTATAAACCAATAACGAGAGTAACTAAAACAAAACGATAAAAAAAATCGAATAATTCTTGGTACGACTTAACAAAATCCGAATGATTTTTAGTACGAATTAACAAAAACCTAAATGATTTCTAGAACGACTTAAGAAAAAAAAATCCAAATGTGGTTAAGTACGACTTAGTAATTATCGAATTTTTTTAGGTTAGAGATAATTTAACATTGAACTTAAGACTATTTTCTTAACCCAGAATGAGGAATCAAATGTTCCGGAAGAATCAATTTTTTAACGCTAATATCACTGCAATGCATTGTCGGATTTTTAAACGGATTTCGGTTTTAAATCTAACTTAATAAGCTCTATATTTTGCTTTATGATAAATAGCAAAAATTTAGCTCAGGGAAGAGTTATTTTAAAAAGACTTTGTAGCCCTCCTGGCCCCTAATTTGAGGGGCCAGCCCCTTTTTCCTGATATCAAATGAAAGGTCACGTTAATATAAACAAATTTTGTTCAACAAGTGTTCAAGAATTGTTGACCGTTCGAGAGATATCTGAACAACTGTGTTTTAGGGACCGACCCTTTAACTCCTTACCGAGGCCATAAACCAAAGATTTTTAGGTAACATATTGTTAAAAACATTATTCTAGGCAACTTTTGTCCTACTCTGCTTTTCAAAATATATCTCCTTTTCTAGATATAATGGATCAAGGTTTGCAACCCCTAATCGCGCAACATATGATAAAACTATGGTACTGTATCGATGGAAAGCTGTGCAATGAACATTTTTGCTTCTTTAATTATTAACAAGTTATTTCTCAGTAAAGAGTTGTAATAAAAATACTTTGGAGCCCTTCTGGCCCCAAATTTGAGGTACCTAAAAATTTTCGTAAAAAAATTTGCTGCCAATTTTTGAGCTCGGGTGAGCTTCGGCGCCTTGCGCATTTTCCAAAATATGAAACCCAGAGAATCATCTATAGACATTCATCTACTATCCCTGAAAGTTTCACGATTTTATCTTACTCAGCTCAAAATCTATTAACATCAAGATCTTTTAATGCTCTATCAGTCCTGAAAATTTCATGCAAATTGGTCGAGTAGTTCACGAGCAATAGCGTCCGAAAAAGTCAGAAAAAAAAAAATTGTTGATTATGTAATAATCATTGTTTATATATTAAACTCTTTCAATCTATTTCCCTTGGGGCACCCTATGTGTATAAGTTATTTTTAGACAAGCCTCGTTTTCAGTTTACTTTCAGCGTCAGTAGCCATTGTTGTTTTGTTTATAATTCATCTAATCTCACTCCATCCTCTTCTGTGGACTTATTAATCGATTATTTTGGTGTATATTTTGGTGTATAATGGATTATTTATTTGTGATAGTATTTCTTTGTGATGATTCTTTCCCTTAATTGATTTCGAGTTTGAACTGCGAAGTTTGAACAATGGCCTCGGGTCGAAGATCACGCTCCAATTCTTCCATGCCTCAAATTGAGGAATCTGACAATCCTTCTAATTGGACAGTAACCATTTTAAAGAAGAAATTGGCAGACATGGGAATAGTCATCAATGCACAATTATCACATAGCGTGTTAAAAAGAATTTATTTAGACAATGTAAACAATGGCGTTAGTGCCGGCAGAGTTCAACCTCAGCACAGCTATGGTTAGTCATGGAGCTGGAACTCCTGCGTCCCAGTTGTCAGAAGTCGATCTTGTCT
>WFKH01010211.1:48505810-48536423 GCA_016163765.1 Magallana hongkongensis | reverse complement strand
CCCCTTATATATGTCTGAAGTCGAAAAATAACTGAAATATCACGACTCTGTGGCATTTAATATTCACACTCGTTTCCCCTATATATATAAAGAAAGAAGGTAAGCAACTCCCGTTTGTTTACATTGAGGTACCACCTGGGAAATTCAAACGATTACTACATCAAAAATCGCTATACCTTTGGTGTCATCTATTTTTCTCACTTCCACACATACCATTCCATCTAAAAACTGATATAAATGAGCATGCTGTATTGTAATATATCCAAAAACTAAACATTTGTCACTCGCGACCACGATATTTTGAAACGTTCCAAGTAAACGCTACGGAAGTAAGTTGCACAGCGACATCTATGCTAAGAACGATAACTTTCCCCGGGTTCCGAATGTCATTAACTTAATGGTAACACACGAGAGACCCGAAAGGTATGTAATTTAAAAACGCTAGTATGTACATATTTATTTGCATATCTTAAACCAAAGTTGTCAAATCCAAGGTAACAGCCCAATAATTAACCAGCCTTACACCTTCTGCTATGAAATTAATTAGTCAAACCGCGTTCCCTGATAACCCCGTTCTGGAAAGTTCTATCCATCAAAACTAAAATCGTGCATTCAAGAAACGAAATGGCTCACTTTTTTATTCAATATTTGTCATATCTTAATTTCTTTGTATACCCTAAATAAGTTCCCAGTTAATAAATTCACTCTGTACGTAATTATTCAATATTATTTCATTGCAAGCATATATTTTGATGCAAACTCCCACTGACTTGGGCCCGCCAAAGCGTGACCACCACCTTACGCTCATTTTTGCTATTTGGGGCTGGTTTATCAAAAAGGAAAGTCACTTTTTAAAATATTTCTTAATAATTACTTATCAGGTAAAATTCAGTTTTAGCTTACGGACATCAAATCACACGCGTTGAAACACTATAGGTGTAAGCAGTTACTCTGGCGCAGGCATTTCGTAGTTTATTGGCAAACTGTCTTAATTTATATGTATAGATGGGTTTGTACGATTGAGCCCATTTAGTGCCGAGTAAAGGACTACCTTAAAACTAGATAGAATGTTCTATCGTTAAAATGACGGATGTCCTACGAACCCGGTTTAACGATAGAATTCGTCCCATTCTCCCGCTTCGTAGCAAGTAAAACAAAATATATCGCGCTGTATCTCGCCTAAATTTTTCATAAGATCGGTCTCAAATACCTACAATGTTGCTGTTTTATTATCCCATTTTACCACATTAACTGTTTTTGCAACGAAATCACTGCCACTTTTAACATCATATATATACATATAATATTTTGTGGACTTAACTACATATGCATGTTCAAAAAGGTTTGTAATGTATAAAAATGTGTTTTCCACTGCAGATTATGTTTAACAGACTTAAAATCGACGCGAAGCAGATCCGCTTCGCGGCTGCTACATTAGTATATATGGGACGAATTCTTACTGTGACCTGAGCGTAGCCTGGTCACTGTAAGATTATTCGTTCTACCTTAAAACATGAACAATCTTCGTTGCATCCTTTCTTTTGACGATTGCGTAAATTAGTTTATTGTCAATTTTTTTTATTTAATATAGTAGGCCTTTGAGTCGTGTACTAATAATAGATCAGCTAGAGGTAAATAATTGATGATTTTATTGTTAGCTCACCTGAACCGAAGGTTCAAGTGAGCTTTTCTGATCACCTGTTGTCCGGCGTCCGTCCCTCCGTCTGTCTATCTGTAAACTATTCACATTTTTGACTTTTTCTCTAAAACCAATGGGCCAAATTTAACCAAACTTGGTACAAAGCATCCTTATTGGAAGGACATTTTAAATTGTTTAAAAAAGGGCTAAACCCTTTTTAAAGGGGAGATAATTGCGAAACAGTGAGTATAGGGTGTGTGTCTTTAAAAATCTTCTTCTCAAGAACCACTGCATCAGAAATGCCAATATTTACACAAAAGCTTGTATATGTAATGAAAATTCTAAATTGTAAAATCGTGACCCCCGGACCAAAACGGGGGCCCCAGGCAGGGTTCTAAGTTTAACATAGAAATACGTAGGAAAAATGTTTAAAAAATCTTCTCAAGAACCACTGCATTAGAAATGTTAATATTTAAACAAAAGCTTAAATATATAGTAAAGATCCTATATTGTAAAAATCATGACCCTCAGACCAAAACTGGGGCCCCAGGCGGGGTTCAAAGTTTAAAAGAAATACGTAGGGAAAACGTTTTAAAATCTTCTTCTCAAGAACTACTGCACCAGAAATGCCAATATTTATACAAAAGCTGGTATATATAGTGAAGATTCTAAATTGTAAAATCGTGACCCCCGGACCAAAACTGGGGCCCCAGGCGGGGTTCAAAGTTTAACATAGAAATACTTAGGACACATGTTTACAAATCATCTTCTCAAGAACCACTACACCAGAAATGCCAATATTTATACAAAAGCTTGTATATATAGTGAAGATACTAAATTGTAAAGATCGTGGCCCCCGGACAAAAACTGGGGCCCCAGGTGTGGTTAAAAGTTTAACATATATAGGAAACATTTAAAAATCTTCTTCTTAAGAACTACAATGCAACAGTTTATGATATTATTTTGAATACATCCTTGGATATTCTAGATTCTAAATTGTTAAAATCGTGACCCCCCCCCCCCCCAAACTAATACTGGGGCACCAAGAGGGGTTCAAAGTTTAACATAGAAATGTATATGAAACATTTTTTAAAATCTTCTTCTCGAGAACTACAATGTTACAGTTTGAGAGATTACTATGCAAGGATCCTCAAATAGTGTAGATTCTAAATTGTAAAAGCCGTGACCCCAGACCGACACTGGGGCCCCAGAAGGGGTTCAAAGTTAAAATAGAAGTATATAGGCAAAGTGTTTAAAAATCTTCTTCTCAAGAACTACAATGTTACAGTTTGTGTGATTATTATTCAAGCGTCCTCAAATTTTGAAGATTCTAAATTGTGGAAGCCGTGACCCCAGACTAATACTGGGGCCCAGTCGGGGTTCAAAGTTCAACATGGAAATATATAGGGAACAAGTTTGAAAATCTTCTTCTCAAGAACTACAGTGCAACAGTTTGTGGGATTACTATGTAAGCATCTGTGGCTATTGTATATTCTAAATTTGTAAAATCGTGACCCCCAGACTAATACTGGGACCCCAAAAGGGGTTCAAAGCTTAAATATATAGTAAATAGGAAAATTGTTTAAGAATCTTCTCGAGAACTACAATGCTACTATTTGTTGGATTACTATGCATGCATCCTCAAATAGTGTAGATTCTAAATTAAAAAAGCTGTGACCCTAGATCTAATACTTGGGCCCCAGAAGGGATTCAAAGTTTAACATAGAAATAGCATATGCTACGAAATAGAATGTTACAAGGAACTGTTGTTCAGGTGAGCGATGTGGCTCATGGGCCTCTTGTCTTTGGAATATTACAGGAATGCATCAAGTTTTACACCCGACGGTATGTTATACAAACCTATTATTAGACTGACTGACGTTTTTCATACTTATTGTTAGACCATAATTAATCACCTAGTAATTGTCTACGGGCTTTTCCGTTTTCCCCGATTACGACAAAGAGCACACGGCGGCTGTGACCGGTCAGCAGAGAATGCTCACTCTTCCATGGCACCTGATACTACCTCTAATTCTTTTAGAGGTCCGTGTTTGCTCTGCTCCTTTTTTGTATTTTTCCTTTGGACTTTTGATTTTAAACACTGTTCGTTATCACCACATGTTACGCTTGTAAGAAGTCCAATTCCAATTTTTTTCTTCTAATTTATGAGTAATGAAGACGACGAAACAATGACTGGTAATACAAGAATTTATTTAATGCTCTTGTTTTATATTTTGAGAACTTCGCTCTTTAAGAACATATTTAAGAGCATTCGTAAACAAACTATGAATCAGGCTAATGAACAAATACACTGTTTAACGGACGCACAATATTAATGAACAATCACCACAACCAGAGAATGTTAATGACCAGATTCGTTCAAAGTAATCTTTGATTCAGTCATGTAACACATGAAGATTTTGCAACCTGACACTGCATCAAATTGCTCGAACACTCTTGTGTGAATACAAGGTAAGCTTTTATAAAAGCTAAGAAAGTTAGCCAGCGGAATAATAAGTTTGGGTCAAAAGTTAATCTACAATCTAGTAAAATACAAGAAAAACAGTTTACAGAACAATAATAACATATGTTTACATTACAAATTTGCATTCAGTTTGCAGCTTTAATTTTTATGGCTGAGGAGACAAGCGTGTAGCAGTGTACATACAGTTTATGACTGCACGCCTACTTATTTTATGTTATATCATATACCTAGTAGTGTATCAGCCCTGATACACGTGTTTTGGACTAGGTGAGACAGCAACCAAAAGCAAGGGCTGTATTGCCCTCGGGGCTGATATTTCTCTGTCTCAGCCCGTCGTCAAGGGGGTGTATTGCCCTCAAATTTAAAATTGCTAATTCCCAAATATCTCTGCTTTGATTAAAACTAGTTTGGAAAATAACGATAGAATAACAAATAAATTATATAAAGCATCACCTTACACGTCTGAATATTTTTAATTATTGCTGAAAATTGAAAAATAATAATTCAAAAATAGCGCCAAAGAGCGATATGTATCCAAGCAAGGGGAGGTAACCTACATTACGGTTGTGTATTTAGAACAAAAGCACGCTTTATTTAATATCAACCAACATTTAAATTATGGAGGATATAGAGAAGGATGGAACGAGACCAAATCGTAGAAAACCAGAGTTTAGATTGTAAAAATTAAGTGGTTAAAGTAATGGACGCGCCTATGAACGTTTTCAAACAACTTGCTGTAACAGTATAAATTTTTATGAATGGAATCTGACTGGAAACTTACGAAATCCCAGTGAAAGAATTTGACTCATTACGAAGTTGCGTAGGATGGAAGTTCTCTCTCGATAATTTTGAATTCTACAAGATACTAGTGCTTCATCTCAGACGACAGACTCCCTCCTAGTACTACAGTATTTCAAACGACGATGGTTTGTCAACAAAGTCCGACAACTCTAACAGTTCTTAACACATATACAAAGGAATAAAAAACGAACGAGTTTTGTAAATCCGAAAAAAATTCTATACTGTAGCTTTTAAATGATAAATTATATTCCTTATTTGGAATTTGAATTGGAATAACAGTCTTTGATTTTAGATATATGATATAAACAACATCACACTGTTGTTTTGATCTCGTCCCTGGTATCAGCCCTCGGATGGTATCGGCCCGCGCCCTTCGGGCTTGGGCCGATACCAACCGCTCGGGCTGATACCAGGGCCGAGATCAAAACAACAGTGTGATATTCTATATGTAACTTTGCAAAGATTGCTCTATAAATTTCATGGTCCTGTCGCAAACCACTGCCAATATATATCCTCTCCATTCTTACTAAGAGAGTCGGGAAGATATATATGCGGACTCCGGCCCGTCGGTGCGGACGATACCCATGTACTGTCTCACAATACGACGTTACGCAGGTTGACCTAGGAACTGACCAGTTTCATAACTTCTACGAATTTCTCTAACACGGACTATCTAATTCCTTTCCAGAATTCCAATTTACGCAAGAGCAATTGAAGTTTAATCCCAACTTAATTAGTCAGCCCGCGGGCTGACTAATGACAGCAATCTCATTGTTAAGATAGTCATAAATGGAAATCACATCAATATACATAAAAGTTGTGACTTCAAACTATAAAAGGCGTACCTACAGTAGATACAAGAACCTTTCTTAAACCTTTGATGGGTGAAGGAACAGATGGATACATTTTTGAAGTATTGAGAGTGTTTTGCTGATGTATTGAAGAATCAAAATCAAACAGATGGCTTAAAAAATAGTGATGCTATTATTGTTAATCGGGACTTCAGTGTTGAGGAAGAAGTAACATTTATGTAAAAATCCTGCTTTTTAAAGAAGCTTTTGACTGAGAATGACATTTTAGGAGGAGAATAGTTGAATGGATGAATTATATTTAATTCAGTAAAATGAAGAATTAAGACGTGAAAACTAAACACACTAGTTCTTAGTTGTGGATTCAGTACACACAATATTAAATTACTTGGTGGTGTGAATTTACAAAGTTAGGACCAGAATCGTTGGTTGCTGCGCTCACATTGCTAGCATCTTATGGTACCTTGGATATTATATAACACCATGCACAAATCTGGAGTTAATTAAACACCACTGTAACTGATGAAGCTAGGCTTAGATTCGTAAATGATTTTGACAGTTATCAATAAACTGATGTTTTAACTGGTATAAATGTTTGAGACTTATTTATTATCTTTATATATATTTAGATATTTTGTTTACAAAATTACGAAGAAAGTAACTTATCTTTCACGATTCCCTTTAAAGGCACATTCACCCCCCCCCCCCTTTAAAAAAACAAGTAATTCTTGATCCTTTTTTTCCTTGTTCTAGAGGAAGATATCCACTGTCATTAAATACATTATGTGATACGCAAAACCAGTGCTTTTTTATCGGCTTAAATGCAATCTTCCAAAGTAAAGGGGTATCCAATTGGCTCCCATCACATAAACCCTTGACCAAATTGACAGAGTTTGAAAGGGTTAGAAACCCCATTCTTTGGTTGGTCTCATTAAAGTTTGCATGATCCAATAAAAATCGTTATTTCAAGAATAATATCGATGGTAATTGTGCATTGATTAATGTTGTGTCGTTGTAAAATGAATTTGAGACATACTCGTAAGTAATATTGCCTCAATGCTACCGGTTTTTCTTCCGAGTAAACCTATCTTTTCTATATTTCTAATTCTAATACGTTCTTCTAATTCGCCAGAAGAAGTGTAAGCCTTCCACCTTAGTTATCTCCTGGAGATGCGACGCAAACTCAGTAACCACGAAGTCCAGTACTTTCACCAACAGTTTATTAATAGGCGTGATCGTATAGTCAATTAAAAGCAGCCCAAATCAAAGATCCTATAAACTTAATGAAAATCCAAAATAAAATTCTAAAGTCAAAAAATATAAGATCTAACAAAACCCCAAAATCAAATTCATAAGGCCAAAAATTAAGAATCTGCTTAACATAATTTTACACAAGTATATATGACATTTTACTTATGATGGACAGTTCTGACTAGTTCGGCCCATCTACGCTGATCATGAGTGAACATTTAGTGTTCAAATTCCAGAGTTATATTTTATTTCTAAATAAAGTAACAAAACTGTCAGAACTGCCTATCAAAGAGTACGGATGCAGGATTTGAGTCTCGGAGTCCCCCATCTGGGTATGAGGCATCACTTACTCATAATACATTCATTCATACATGGCTTTAAGGTTACAAAGGTTAAATAGAATAAGCAATACATGACTCAATATAGAGTACCAGAGCTATCGAGGCAGACACAGAATCGCCAAATATGACAACTTATTTACAAACTCCCAATTTGGATATTTTTGCCTGCATTCTACACCTGGTTGCATAACATCATTTAGGAATACTGCGCAGTGCTACAAGAGTCACAGAGTTCATTCTGTTAGTTATCACACAATTCATGCGCAGTATCTAGGTATACATAGGTATCATAGTGACCAATATGTAATACTAACAATTCAAGGTCATAGCATGGCTATCTGTTTACAGAAGTCACAAGGCAAACAAATTGTAATCTAAATAGACGGCGCAATTGTAAACTCGGATCGCTTGTCTGTTCGGTCAGGGGTTTATGTAGAGCGGAGGTGATCAGAATGTCAACTTCTGATGACATAAAGATAGGTTGCATGTTCAACATTACCAGAAGCGACGCTGAATTACAGACTAAAACTGGAGAAGTTACTGAAGCAGTCTGACAGAGAATGGACTCTGAAAAAATTAAGATTGAAAATGCTACATTTACAGTCTATAGTTTTCAAGTTGTTCTTTTGCAGATCAATTGTACATATATCACCCCTGCGAATGTTATTGTAATTTAAATTTTATACCACGTGGTTTCATTTGACCCTTTCAGTTTCGCAGTAAAAATCATGCCTCGTGTTTATAGTCTATTTCATAGGTACTTGTTATCAAATGTAAGATCTAGACGTTTAATGATTTTAAACTTTATCTTCATTAATTGGTGGATAAAATGAGTTCAAGAAATAAATGTGACAATAGAAAAAAGTAAGTTTTTTTCTGCTGTTGCAACAATTAACATGTTTAGTGGCGATCCCCCCTAAGGATTAATTTTCGATCCGCGCCTGACCTAGTAATAGCATCAAAAGTGAAACAGACTATACTATTTTATGCAGAATGGTCCTTGAAAATGGCTCGATATACTAAGTTTTCATACAAAACAGACATCCATTCTTTTTTTTAAAAGCATGGTATTGCACACCACAAGCATCAAACATGGCTATGATTTTATTAAGCAACCCATTGTTTATATTTTCAACCACGTGTAGAGTGGTTGAACACGAACGATAACTCTGTTCTGAATATCATCGTTTAATTTGAATAACTGCTAGATGATGAAATAAGACATACATCTTAATAGATTTTCGTGTTTTAACATAAATCAAAGTAGGATATGATATGAAAAACAACCAGTACTTACATATTTTGAGAATATTATCCGAACACTTATACTTCCGCTCGAAATTTCACAGGAACTGAACAAATCTCGGGGAAGTCTCGTGAACTTTCATTCGAGCACCTTTGGATTTATTGCATACTTATCAACGATAAAGAAAACATTCCGAACACATTTGCAGGGGTGTATATCAGAGGTGTGCATATTGCTAGGGTTTTGATTTCTGATAATTTATGAAAAAAATACCAGCTTTTGAACTTAGTCATTTTTTGACCAAATATTGCATATAGGGTACCCCTATTGTACGGATAACTCCTCCTACAGTTTTCAAGATAGGAAGTTGTTCTTTTGCAGATCAATTGTATATATATTAGAGGTGTGCATATTGCTAGGATTTTGATTTCTGATAATCTATTTAAAAAATACCAGCTTTTGAACTTAAGTCATTTTTTGACAAAATATTGCATATAGGGTACCCCTATTGTACGGATTACTCCTCCTACAGTTTTCAAGATAAGAAGTTGTTCTTTTGCAGATCAATTGAACATATATCAGTGGTGTGCATATTGCATATGGGCGCTCCATTTCTCTGGATACGGCAGGCAGTGTTTATCAATTCAGGGTTGACATTGATTATGGATACAGTTCACATAAAAGAAAACCCGGTTTGCTGTCACATTGATAGCTTTTCACTTGTATCACTTATGATGCAAGAAATTTACATCGTATTACTTCGGTTGAATTAAATTTTATTCAAGATGACTCTGACAAGAGAACAGGCATCTTCCGTTTCAAAATCATGACAAATTTCAATGGACACTAGATTTTTATATGTACATTTTCTTCAAGTCATAAAGCACCTATCCTGTTCTATCCTTCCTGACAGAAATGATATGTGGCAGACACCAAGAGATGTTTTCAATTACGAGGGTGCAGACCATCGCCTCCAAGCCACGGTCCGGCTGTTTGAATATTTAAGTCATCGAAATCGTGAATTTTCATTCCTAATGCGTGACGTTATCTTTAACCAAAGAGAACAACTGTTTTGAAACAAATGGATATAAAACGTGAACTGCAATTGTATGAGAGAAGGTCACGTCAAAAGTTAATCTCCGACAATGCTTCACTTACATTCTCGTCTCATGCAACCACGGCCAGATGGGAGAGGGTCGTACATTGCGGTTGTGGTATGTGACAATGCATAAAGTCTTGTATTAGAACTCTGCAGAAAAAAACCACTGTCTTAACTTCATGACAAGTAGTTCGAAATTAAAAAACATTTCTCGTGAAAAGGTTTTTCAAGGTTTTCGTTCCCTACCTAAAATGTTTATGGTTCTGTTCACCACTAAATGCTGTTCCGTTTTTATGTTTAAGAGTGTTTTCGTACAGTTCAGTTAGACGGGTATGTTACTTTGCCTGTTTAATCAAATGAACGTGCATGGTTACGTTTTGTCGATTAAACTATTCTACATCTATCACCTTATCAATAGATTTGTCAAGATTTTCAACAGAAGAATCCCTTTGAACAGCACTAAGTTAGAGCTGCCCGTTCCGGATGAACAACACATTGAAACTGCTCCTGGAAAACAATGTGTTTTTGTCTGATACACAGCCAATTGTGCCTCACGTGAAATTCACGTGAAAAGAGCTTCACATGAATTTCACGTTAAGGTTCACGTGAATGTGTTTCACGTGAATTTCACGTGAAAATTTCACACATTTTCCACTAAAATTTCATATGAAACACATTCACATGAAATTCACGTAAAAAAATTCACGTGAAATTCGTGTAAATGCTCTTTTCACATGAATTCCACGTGAAATTTTTTTACGTGAAATTAACGTGAATTTCATGTAAGGCACAATTGCCTGTGTAAAGAGAGAGTAAGTGTCAGGAACAAGTGACATACTTTATTACATATCAGAAAAACATTTGGATTCATAATATATAATACGAGCCAAAAGAACGACGAACGGTCTTTGGAGTATAATTCAAAAATTGTCAGGAGCAGATGAACAGAAGCTGTGCTTTCGCTATATTTACATGTAACGTAGAACCGTTTCAGATACATGTAACGTTATTTTTTCCCGAATTAATTATTCTTATAAATATGATATAACCTAACAATTTAAAAAAAAGTATAATTATAAATAATTTAATATGAAACTATTTCAAATAATACGTTTTAGAATAACTGAAATTGTGTTGATTCATTAATCACAAGGAAACCAACGTAAACAATTATAAAGAAGTACGTTTAAACAATTTTAAGATTTATCGTTCATTCATAAAAAAAATTATTATTTAAAAGATTTTGAACACCTTTCGTTATCACCAAAAAAATTGCTTGTTTTCCGTAACGTTTTAGGGAATCGGCATTCGATGAAAGAGTGTGCCAATTTTTGGACTCTCTATTTCCACGGTCCATGACATCATGGACACAATTTTGGACCTGCAAACGAGGGTATATACGTAAGTTTGTAGTTTTTTTAAAATTATGTAGCTTATAATTCGGCCTCTATTTAAAATTTTAAGCACACAATAAATACATAAAGATGTATCAAGCATTTGTGTTTGTTTTACATAATTATATATCTCCTGTGCTAATGAATCATTTAAACAATTAATCTTATACATGTATTTAAGAGAAACAGAAATGCAATGAGAAATCTATGGACTAATATCAACTTCTACAATTTAACTTTTTAAGTAGTAGATCATCTGATGGCCGTCTGCACAGAAACTACAGATTGCAAGAGAGGTAGAAGACATATTTGGCATCCCAGGTGTTATAGGGTTCATGGATTGGACTCATATCAGACTTACAAAGACACGGGAAGCGAAAGAGACTACTACATTAAAAAGGGTTTTCCATCAATTGAATTAGAGGTACTCTACTATTACTTATTAGGTTTGTCCGAGGGAAAACAAGTAATTACATGTATAACCAGATATGTTTACTAGCATATATCACTTTATCTTTTATAATTTTCGAAATATGTATCCTTGACTTTTAATACAGGTTGTGACTGACAAGCAACATGCGAATCATTATTGCATGTACGCAGGTTGGCCAGGATATACCGATGGTGCCAGAGTTCTTCTACGCAATTAAACATTATATAAGAAAGCGGATTACGGCCAATCCATAATCAGCAAACATCACATTTTAGCTGACAATGCTTATCCTTCGAATTCGCGCAATTGGCTAATTTCCCTATCAAAATATTATGGACACCTTACACCACAGCAACAGAGGTACAACACCAAACTGTCTAGTACAAGGCGATCAGTAGAAAGGTTTTTTTCCCCACTTAAACAGGCTGGGATTCATCCCTCGATGTCGCATATCTCTCAGAAATGAGGGAAATTTCCTTTAATCGTCAAATAAATAACTCGTGTATGGGAGACAATGTTAACATCTTCTGTTATTTAAAGCAATGCATGCTTTATAAGCAAAAGTGCGAAATCTATGATACAGTACATGTTCAAGAAGATTTGACGAAGGATTCCGTGCCAGTAGATTGGAGTTACATAGTCTGTGTGAGCGCCTTTTTTACAGGCCGCGCAAGAGCTATCTTATACAATGAAAATTAAATCAACCAACCCATACCTAGTGAAGATGGAAATCAGTTGTATGAAAAATGTATTTTTTGAGTATGTCAGAGCCTTTTTATTTATTTATCTCATTTTTTGCAATGTTTACATACCCCCGAATTAAATATCGGTCTATTATTATTAAACCAAGGATAGCTTAACTTTCCAAATGAGTTGACAGGTTTACCTAAGCTATACACTACTAGAAATCCCCCCAAAATCGGCAGGGTCACGCTTACATGACTGGATATGCATAGTCTATAGCTCGAATTTCTTCTATGTCAATCATTAAAATTACTTCATAAGATTTCGCTTGGAATAAATAAGAAAATGTTTTTGCATAGTTTGATAAGAACATACATGATGATATAAATCATTTATCAATATTCATTGTTACAGAAACATTCAAAATGAAACCCTTTCAGACCATCTGTCTTTGTTCTATTCAATACCACACCAGTCTCCAATTAAAATGTAACTTTATCCGTAAGACTGATAATTTCATTAGTAGGTAGTGAAAACGCTGTGCAAGAGGCATATAATTTTGTTTTAAAGCCACTATTACTTTAATTGCATTTGAGAACACGGTCTAAGATTTAAAAAAGATTGGCAAATGTAAAAGACACCGCAAGAATATATATATAAGATTTCCTAACTTATTTAGAACTTGACTTCGTCTTCCATTGCTGTTAATACCAGAAGCATGTGATTTTTTGCTCATTCAATTGAAAGCACTTTCAGATAAAATTGTCGCATCGTCTCATGAAGTAAGGCGTTCAGCGCACGCTTTTTCAATAAAATATGAAAGTCCTCGTACAGCATAAAGTACCTCAGAAACCCAGAATATGCTTATGGAGAGAGAGAGAGGAGAGAGAGAGAGAGAGAGAGAAAAGGGTGATATATATTTATTTATCAATGACATTTATTCAATTATTTAAATAGCATATAATTATTCATGAAGAGAGGGAGAGTGAGTGAGTGAGTTAGGAGAGAGACAGATAGATAGATGTGTGAGACAAGTGAGTGGGTGAGATAGATAGAAATACGGATAATAAATGCATAAAACTCTATATTAGTGTTGCATGTATATTTATTTCAATCAACGTTTAATGCATAACTGGTGAATAACTTTGCTACAAGCCACGATACCCGCCATTACATGATAAATTTGCCCCATATATCATTGGAAAAAACCCCATAATATTGTCATTACCGCAACAGTCGTTCCCGAAACTCATATTAGACTTTCGGTAATGACAATATTGTTCGGTAATGACATTTGGAAAATCATAGTATCATTTTCTATAAATAAAGATTAAACTCGAAAAAATAAATATTTTCTTCATTTTTTAAAATTAAATTAAATTTTATTCACGAAATTAAAAAATAAAAATTACAGTAATTTAAAATGTTTGATTTGGAACAAATTTAGTCTTATATATAATTTTTAATTGCAGCCATGGATATCATTAATATAGAGTTAAAAGAAAAACTTCTTAAAGCAGATAATTTGATGGTGGCCACAGAAAAGAATCACTAGCGGTGAATAAAGTACCTTACACTGAACACACTTCAAAACTGGTGCAAAACTGTTTGTGATGTTCGATATTTTTACAAAGCAGCTAAAGAACACGCACTTTTATGGTGGTATATTTCTGCCCCCTACATGCAAGATAAATTATGTCAACATGAGGAAAATTATGTCAACATGCAAGATAATTATGTCGACATGCAAGATAATTAATATGTTGACATGCAAGTTACAAATCCTTTTAGAGAATTTAATTTTTATATGGGTAAAATAACTTACTAATGCCGTACTCTGACATCATAGATGCAATATGCAACATAATTATGACAACATGCGACTTATTTATGTTGACATGCGACTTATTTATGTCAACATGCGAGTTAACTATGTTAACATGCAAGGTATTTATATCAACATGCAAGTTATCTCGCATGTTGTTATAAATAACTTGCATGTAAACATAATTATCTCGCATGTTGACATAAATAAGTCGCATGTCAACATAATTATCTCGCATGTTGACATAAATTTCTTGCATGTTAACATAATTAACTCGCATGTTAACATAAATAAGTCGCATGTCAACATAATTATCTCGCATGTTGACATAAATTTCTTGCATGTTAACATAAATAACTTGCATGTTCACATAAATAAGTCGCATGTCAACATAAATAAGTCGCGTGTTGTCATAATTATGTTGTATCTATAATGTCAGATCCGGGCGTAAGTAAGTGATTTTATCCATATAAAAATCAGGTTCTCTTTAAAGATTTGTAACTTGCATGTACACATAATTATCTTGCATGTAGACATAATTATCTTGTTTGTTGACATAATTTTTTTGCATGTTGACATAATTTATCTTGCATGTAGGGGGCAGAAATATGCCACCATACACTTTTGATAAATAAAATTGCAAAACTTCTTAGATTACAAATATAGCGAACTACGTGGAAGCCTTTAATAGGTGTTAACTCCAGAAAAGTTTCTACGTAATGTTTTGACTGAGTTGTGTTCAATCAGATTGTTGTAGGCGGAGTCATTACATCAGTGAAGATTGCAGTAAAAATAGAAACCTCGCGACCGCAAATCATCGGGTTTGATTCAGCGCGGACGTCTGAGAAAACATTGGATTGAAATTATTCTTTCCGATCAACCAAAGAGAATTGTTGTTTTTTTTACTTCATATTTTAGGATATTTAATAGTCAAAATTGATAAAACTTAGGTTGTCCCGGTTGATCTATAATTTAAAAATAGTTTTCATCTCAATTATCAATAATGTGAGGTTTCGTGTATTTAAAAAATATGCATTATCTAAAGGAAATATAAACTTGTAAGAATCGTATTCCTTAATCTCCCCTTCTCTTCCCCACATTTGCATTCATTTTTCACAAATACGTGATATTTTGATTTCACCCTTTAAAGATATATTATTCAAACCAACAACAACTATTTTTAAAACTTTTTATATGTTTTCTGTAATCTAGTTCACAATTCATCAGTTATCTATATGTTGATGTATCCTGTGTGTTTGAAAATGTTGATTAAATCAGATTGTTGAATTTCCTTGATTGCATAGACTATAAGAAGTTTCAAATTATTGGACACTATTTCACGGAATCTTTCCTGCGATAAAATGTTCTTTATTTTACCATTACCAAAACAATTTTCTACTGGGTTCAGATCTGGTGAATATGTTTGAAGAAACGTGTATTCCACGTTTTGCTGCCAAAAAAACGGAGTTAATACTCTCTCGGCATGATTCTGGTGAATGGCACAATTGTCAACGATGACCACATCGCCGGGAAAATATACTGGTCGTCCAAAGTCGTCCTGAGATAATGAAGCCTCGTGTCAAAAGTTAAGGTAGGTATCTATTTTGGAGGGACCATCAACGAAATTGAAATACAAAACACAATCACACCCAACCAACAAATTTAAAGTCAAATTTCTGCCAGCAAGATTCCGACCGATTTCAATGCATCGTTCCCCCTGTTTAGAATAACCATAATTTCTGTCACCGCATGTGACCTTAAAACCACTTTCATCCATATACTTAAGTTGTCTTGCCGTCTTTCTTTGACGAAAGTCAATATATGCCTGGGTATACAGGATACTATATTGGGTAAATCTGGTACCTTTTGGGCGGTTCGCATGTTTGTACGTATAGTTCAGTTCTTTCGAAACGCCTGCCTTATATATTTTATGTATTGAAATTGTGTAACTACATTTATGAATGCGATTTTAAATAACTAAAACAATTTTGAAAAGGTAGGTACCTTAAACAGGAGAGTATCTCTTAATTTTATCGTGTATTTCTTTTCCGGTCATTGTTGGCGACTCTTTTTTTCAAAAATCCGATCAGTTTGGGACGACCTTTCATATGTCGTGGGGTCTCCTCTACGTTTACGTTGGACACATACCTTTTCCACAGGTTTGAAGAAGACATGGATGAAACTCGAAATTTATTAGCAACGATAGTTAAAATACCCTTGGGAACTTCACCGGTCTCCAGGTTTCCTCCATGCTCTATTATTTCTTAAACTATCAAAAGTCGCAGGTCTTTGCTTGTACCAACGCCGTTCTTGTATTCTCTACCTTTCGTGTTCCTTTAAGTTGCCATTTTGTTTGTATTCAAACTGAGACTAGTATACATAGACTATTTTGAATGTTGCTCTATATATAATATATTATGTTCATAATTATAATAATGTTACTGATGATATACAGATCGGAGATAATATTGTGGAGATATGGTATTGTAAACATATTGTAGTTTCGAATTGTTGCGGTGTGGAATTCGAATGACGATGATGAAGTAGACGTCGATGACTTTGATGATGATGAAGTAGACGTCGATGACGATGATTTCGATGATGATGAAACAGACGATGATGACGATGTTGACCTGAATGACGATGATATTGATGATGATTGTATTGGTTTATTTATCAGATTACATCCATATCTAGGTCCGGGGTTACAGCCCCGGAGTAGGATAATAATCTATAAAGTAATTTAGTGGCAGTGTAGAGGTGTTTCGAATTATATAGCCATTTTTTTGCATATGTTTTTCATTGTAAATTTTCATATATTTTTCTAGGTGCGCGAAAGGTGTGCGAGTGTTTGTGTGTGATTTTTTTGTTTAATTATCTATCTTTTCTTTCTTTTATTCTTTTGTAAATAATTATATTTGTTTCAATTGAAGAGTTCTTGTTCTTGTTACGAGTGTCCCCGCTCATCCCGTCACACAAACCTAACTTTTATAATCACTAAAAAAGCGCTAAACAGCTTTGCATATTATATATTTAAGCGCGAGACTTTGGAAAAGTCCAATATCTTTATTATGTCATTGTTTAAACACTCCTATATACAAACCCCATATTTGATTACGAAAAAACTTGCTACAACTTAAATTAGAATCGCCCGAACTACATTTCTAGAAACAAAATGGAGGAGATTCAAGTGGAATATGGGCCTGGGAAGATAATCGAGTTTAATGTACCCGATAAAGCGTGTACTTATGAAGAGTTAAAGTCTGATATACAGGCAAGAATTAATTGTTAGAAGGACAAGGCTTTTGGAATGCAATATCTCGACGATGACGCTAACTGAATAATAGCAATCAGTAACACGTGCATTGCCGAGGCATTCAGGTGCGCCGTCTCTGTCGCTGGATCGTCTATGCGTCGGATCAAAATGAGAACTTTTGACGGATGTTCCCCCAGCCAGTATCCTCGCAAACTCAGGTAGCTACCAAAACCATTATTTGTTGAAGAGCAACATGATTCACCTGATATCACTATCAATGTAGATCTTCATGAACATGACCAGCGCCAATTATTAACATCTTTTTAAGTCATCGCTACAAATTTTGATTGATGAATTAGGAGACGACGTCCGCGTAAAGAACTTGATAGCGCACGGGACCATCTATCTCATCTAGAGAAAAAGTTTAGTAACCCAAATGTCAAAATTGATAAAACTAAACTCCAGTGTGGAAACTGCCACTTTAGGCTTGGACATACAAAGAAATTGTTCTTTAGGGCCATGTGAGGGACCTCAGTATTGTGGAGATATTGAGAAGCATGACTACGAAAAGAAACAAGTTATTGATGCCCAAAGTGCCGTGAAAGTTTTGTCAGGAGATTTGGATAAATTAAAACAGAATATGGCAATGAAAAGAACCGGTTTTGAAGAAACATGCGACACTTTTTTTTAGCAAGGTTTTGCCCTATTTGGTTAACACAGACATCGACAAGTATTACCCCGTAGAAAATTTTAGATTGCGGGCACTTGCAATGGCTGCAATCCATCCAGATATTGCTGTTCTTGAAAAGTATTTTCGAGGTGTGGTACCTAAACATTTAGAAGATGCCTCGAAAACGTTCCAATACATTCTGAAATCTCAGAAGTCGAAGCATATTTCATTTGAAAACAAACGTGGGAACCCTGTAAGACGGCTTCTTGAGGAACAAGGAGTGCAGTTTCTAAATTTCAACGAGCCTACCAGTACCCCTATTCACTACACGAGCGTACAGTGTCCCAACATCACGTCACCGGAAATGGAAACACATACTACCATGCCAGTGATGCCACCAAAAAAAAAGAAACCTTTGAGAACCACGCGTACTAGTACGCTGGAACAGTTATTATACCATCAGATTAGGATTTTCAATAATTTTCAGCCAAATAGGCTGAATTACATATGTGAGAAAATTACTTCTTTTTCACCTAATGTTTGGTTTTTTTTTTTGGTACGTTACTGATTTATCATTAAACATTTTGCAGAATAAATAATCGTTGTTAGTATGTTTTCACCACAATAATCAAAGCCCAATTTATATATATATATATATATATATATATATATATATATATTGTTTGCAGTTGCAATATTTCATAAAGTGGGTACCTGAGTAAATAATAAGTTATTTTTCCACAGATGTACCTACGTTTTACCCGCTAAGGTCCGAAGAACTTCTTCTGTGTCAGTTCTTGTACGTTGTTCCCCTTCCTTTGGGGGAGGAATAACGCTGGGACCTCATATTTCCATGTCCGACCCTCACCATCCAGAAAATGATCAGAACAAACGTCAGTATGATGACCACCTAGTTCGACCTACTTATGGTTCGAATCCAGGAACTCCTCAGCGACTGCTTTTTAAGTAAATGGTACAATTTAAAAGACTTGTTCAATCGCTCTATAGTTTCTGTAGTAATGTGGCAGTCTTTCATTGCACTATAGCCTTAACCTATAGTTGTTAGCACAAAAAACACGTTTTGTCCCTTTTGTTTACGTTAGCTAAAACAAAAGAATAAAAACAATATTTAGTTTAAAATGATCATTCAAAAAATTTTCCATTGCAGTTCCAAGAAACCAGACCACAAAAACTACAATAGGCCTTAACGGTCACCTGAGTACCAAAGCCCATAAAACAAACTTGTCGAGGAGTCTTATATATGCATTTAATTAAGTTTCATTCTGGAGTTGAAAAAATAATAATATTGTAATGACGACCCGCTCACTACCTGAAATCTTTCAAAAAGGACTATGAAACCTATAATTCTAGCGAAAAACTTGAAGATCAATATAGAGTGCATGACCTGATATTGAAAAGGTACAAGACTCTGACAGAAAATAATTTTCCCATATTTGTTAACTTTCAAGATAGGTTTTATGTGTATATGTTTTAATAGATAAACTAAAACAAGGTGGCTAGTATACATGTTTTATTTAAAACAACCTCCCATCCCCCATCCTCAGGGGCAGACCAACTCTCCCTGTTGGCATTTAAAAAAAAGAAAGAAAAAAAAGCTTTAAAAGCTATAATGTGTTACTCACTTCTTCTGTCCTGTTCCAGCTTTTGAATATTCAACCTTCATCAACATTTAATTACTATCTGGCATTTATACCAAAATCATTTTATAGTCTGTCCCAAGATATTTATGCTGCACATTTGGACGATTTTCAATAAAAATACACATACCTGTGAAAGAAGTGCAATTGAAATCGATGAAAGGGAAAATTTCCAAGATAACTTCATTCACACATTATCATTTTTCCCTCGTAAAAACTCACAGGAACGAAAACAGATTTCCTACAAGGATTTATAATGGGGAATGTTGACATCTTTTCTCCATTCGGAAGTACTCGGGACACCTCGCGCAATTTTTCAACGTTATCATCAGGGCGTCTTCATCTCCTTGGCAATGGAAAATCCGCGTAGACTTTTTATTTTTAGCCGTGTATTGATACCCGAAAAGCTAAAGGGGGCGTTTCAAAGAGCAAATCTTGGGATTTTTTCATACTATTGAATGAACATCGTCTGAACCAAGAGGTATTTATAAATATCGAATAATTTAAGAAAATCTGCGGCAAAAATATCTTGGGACAGACTATACATGTACTGCTTATCAGTGATTTTGGTAAGCCAATTATACAAGTCTATTTGTTTATTTAGAAAGTTCGAAAACTTTTTGTTTCAAATAAAAACACATGCATAACTCTTTTGATAATACAACTTCTTAATTACATTATATTCAATGATTAATTACTAAATATGAACAAGCCAAGGAGGATAACTCCATTATGAAGAAGCAACGGAAGATAACTCTATTAACTGTTACAACCCTCCCCCTGAACTATTTCCAAATGCTTTCACAATATCTCTAAATTTGATAGACAGCTTCATTCTTTCTCTTTTCTTAATATGTGAATTTACTCATTTCTTTCATTGAAATTCCTGAGCAGAATAAAATAAAAAGACAAATATATACCCCCTCCCACCCAAGTAGGTGACATGAAATATTATTAAAGATGACATGTTTTTTTTCTAAATATGCAGTCAATATTTTGTGTGTCAGTAGACGTTTTAAAAACATATACATTAACACTACCTGACCATTTTGGCCACACCACAAATTTTTTTTTATTTTCTTTCTTTATATGCACTCAGTTTTTATTCACTATAGGTCGGTTCGATTTGCTTTTCTACAAACGGAAGAAGAGTCTTCTGCTATAAGAAAACGTGTTCGTTTTATCAAAAATCACTTCCGGTAGATCTTCTGCCTCTTCCATCCAGCGAGCAGAAGAGACTGGAAAACAATATGGTGAAAGATGGCGGGTCAGTAAAATTATGGAAGATTTTTAGAAATTTATATTATTATCAGATGTTAATTGGATAAAATTATCAACAATATGTATAAAATATGTATCAGTAATGTCAAAAAGATAATTAATGAAATATTTTAAGGTTAGCACTTACAGGGTTTGAAGTTATTGCACGAGTGGAAAGTTCAGCGAACGCATGTATCGTTTAAAAAGATATTTCTTTTTATAATTCCTATGGTTAAGCATATTCATTTGATTTAATGATTTATTTTTATTATAGATTCACCTATGTTAACGTTACTTTGGGCAACGGATAACTTGTGTCTGTACAAGTATCGCCAGAGTTGTATTGGCACTTTACTTCATCGGGTTTTTATTTTTTAGCATACAATTAACGTGAACACATTTTTAAACATTACACATGCATGTTTATTATGATACCTATTATACTTGTATAGATGTAACGTTAATAAGAAATTCTCACACTTATAACTAATCCTACAAATTAAATGTAATATTTATTTTTTTATTAAGTTAATTTGCATTCATTTGTGATATATATATATATATATATATATATATATATTTATATATATATATATATATATAAAAAAGATCCTGCTTTAAAACAGTTGGCTTAACAACTCATCATTCAAGCAACTATGGAGAAAGATAGTGAAGCTGAAAATAAAGAACTGCCAGGTATTTTCTCAGTCATTATTTCGCCTTTATAAAAAGGCATTTACTATCCTAAAGTCTGTCCCAAGATATTTTTGCAACACATTTTCTAAAATTATTCTGTATTTATAAATACCTCTGGATTGAAACGATATTCATTCAAAAGCATGAAAAATCCAAAGATTTTTCCTTTAAAACGCCCCCTCTAGCTTAATGTCAGGTTTCAATACACAGCTACAAATTAAAAGTCTACAAAAATTTTGAATTGCAAAAGAGATAAAAATACCCTGATGATATAACATTGAAAAATTGTGCCAGGTAGTCCGAGTAACTTCCAAATGGAGAAAAGGTGTCAACATTTCCCATTATAAATCTCTGTAACAAATCTGTTTCAGTTTTTTAACTGATTTTTCTCTTGTCATTTTTGTAGACATTCTAACTGTTCCACCGACCCCAGAGAATTCACCGAAGCCAACACCATCAGGCATTTTAACATATGAACAAACAATCTTTCTAATTTCTGGCTACAAGGAGAGAAAAGAAAAATTATTATCACCCACTCACAAGAAAAAAAGCACTGTGGCTAAAAATCACAGAAGAGTTAAACAAATGTTTTAAAATTGAGTTTAATGTGGCCCAAGTTGAAGGCAGATGGAAAACACAACTTACTGCGTACAAGAGGCATCAAACCGACCAGGCTAAATCAGGGAATGAAAGGAGAGGATTTCTGTATGAAGAGGAATTCCAGGATATCTTAATTGATCGCCATGATTTAAATCCAAAGTTTGTGGTTTCATCTTTATCCTCGAGCTCAGATAGTGGAAGTTTCACTCAAGATGAGCCCTGCACATGCTCTGGTGAGCCAGGTATCACAGATCCCCAGCCCAAAAAAAGAGGAAAATTTCTTCCAAATCTAATTCTTCTCAAGTTATCCATTTTTGAAGATTATGTTGAAAATCAAACTAAAAAATGAAGAAAATATAAAAAAAATTGAGAAAATGTGGTTTCCACTCAGTTCCAAAGAGCATGAAAGATTAAATGTCTTCAAATCTCTGTTATGCATTGAAATGTAGGTCCACGAATTCTGATGTAATGTTTTGATTTGTTTCTGCTTTATATGGTCTTTTTCCTTCATACTGTTTTCAAATATGGTATTTCATATCGATTTTCCAAACTTGCTGTATTTTTTTTAATTGATATTTCGTTATTTACCAGTAACTGACTTTCCATTCCAAAATTTGAAAATTTTCTGTAATTAATTTATAGAACTGCTGTGTTGGGTGCAACAATTTGATGTGTTTACTATTTTCTTTTACAGGATATGCATATTTATGCCACTTGCCTCCAGAAATAATATGCAAAATATTTACATACATTCCAATTCCAGAGTTGTACCATTCTGTATCTTAAGTTTGCAGATCCATGAATTGTCTTTTTAAGAGTGGCCTTGTATGGAATTCAATAACTTACTTGAATATTTTCCATGAAGGAATGAAAGAGATATTCACTGTAGAATTTTTGAAACTTTTAGAAAATTGTGTTAACATTACCATTGATGCAACACTTCTGCAAGATTGTGATGTTTTGGGTAGTTTCAAATATTTTAAATATTTGGATGTCAGGGGTTCCAAAAATGAAAACGTTTGCAACGAAAACATTGCTAAAAAGAGTGTTGCAAAACAGCGGGCATATTCCCTAACGTAAATAGGACCTTTAAATATCCGTATCGCTTGAAGAGTCATATCTAAATATAGACACATTACGTAGACGACTATATTTACACAGCGGGTATGTTCCGTATGTAGGCAAAATACAGTGATACACAAACATTTTACGCGCACTTCTATCGAACACGGCAACCACCAAATACAGTTAGGAAGATGACCATATATTCTGTATTTTGATGTTAGCATATGTCAATTAATTTCAACTGTCCAGCGTGTTTAAAGTATCATTCTTTGGAGCTACATGAATAAATCTGATTCTGACTCTTCAGAACCGTCAGAGTTGTAATAATTATTATAATCATCGCATGTGTCTATAGTATCTAGATAAACGCTTAGTCCAGATAAAAAGGTGGAACAAATTTATCCGTACATATTTTCATTAACCTATTGCTTCATTACCGATTCATACTTTTTTAATGATTTTTGTTGTTGCTGCTTTTAACAACCTGTACATGTATTTTTGAAATCGACATACCCGGTTATGTCATAAAAAGGGAAAACATCAAATTTCTACATTGATGCGTACGTTGTTTTAAAATCCTTTGTTAAGAAGAAAATGTTCATAATTCAAGTTTATGACAGGACAGTAAGTGATTTTGAAAAATAATTAAGCACGCATGCAAAATATTACATTAACAACCGTTTAAATATAACTTTATTCTGACATTCTTAAATTTTCTATATACATTACCTATTCGTGCGATTAAAAGAAATATGTATATAAAAAAATTCCAACTGTTTCGGGATTCGAACCCAATCAAAGAAGTCGCACACGGTTACTCTCTATTCTCACTGCGTTACCACTCGACTACGCTAGACATTACTTTCATTTGGGGAATTTAACACAGCGTTCTTAGATTTCAACGGTATTAAGGATAGATTTTTAAAAAAAATATGCCTCTATGAAACAAAAATCGAAAATGGCAGTTTTCAAGAAATTGTCTTACTCTAAACATTAACATTAAATTAATTTTGTTTCAAGGACGCAGTTTTTTACAACAATGAGGATTCCCCTTTTATAAAGCGTGAAATCTGCCACATTTGTCTGTGTAACCATTTTCAATTTTATATAATGTTCTTATAAAAGTTAATATAAACTTTCCATATAAAATTCTGCACTGCTTTATATACAACGTTACAAGAAAAAAAAGAATTACTTCAAATTCTGTAACTGTAAAATTTCCATTTTATCTGCAACTCCTTTAGGGAGATTTAGCATAGGAACTGCAACACCTTCTTTATCAAAGTGTAATCTATGGAGAAACTCATCATTAGTAGTTTGCCAAACTTGAGTGAGGATGGTCTGTTGTCATTATCTGAGGAGGTAGGGTGAACACTGAAATATCTACAAATTCGTAACTCTGCAGAGATCAAGCCAGAAACTTTTCAAGTTTTGATGAAAAATATGAAGTGTATTAAAGCTATTAGTGTGACTCCTTCTGGAGATTATGAAAAGTGGGCAAATGTTCTGAATGAACATGCTTTAAGGTGCAGTTTTGGACATGAAATCCTTGATTTTGTTCCCAAGCGAAATCTTGTACATGACAGAATGTTTTACTCTCTGTTGCCCTAAATGATTGTGAAAAATTGTTCAGCTCATTGATTTATTTTGAGATATTGATGACTCCTCTTTGGTATTAATTAATTGAGCAAGTACTCAGTGATGGCCTTGACATGTTCATTATTTGTAGCTTGAACAATTAAGGTGAAGTGTGATTTTACATGCCCTTTAGTGGGCTTTTTCAGTCACTGTATGTGAATGGTCTAGTCAGGAATTGATTTTTTTTTTACATGACATGGGTTTTGCGATTTTTTTTGCAAAACCTTATTTGGAAAACATTTCATCTATGAAACAGAAGTTGATCTGCTTTATGTGGTTATAAATTAAGACACTTCTGGTTGATATGCGAGATTCAAGCAATATTCTTTATTTTTTAAATGCTAATTAAGCCAATATGTGATTTGTTTTTCCATTATATTGATCTCAGGTGTTTTTTAAAAAATATATTTATGTATGTTTTTAAGCATCAAGAAGATGATTGTTTTAAATAATACATTTATTATATGTTTTTCATATATCAAAACAGTTTTTTTTTACATAAATAAGATATGCATTGCTTTTTTTTTTAAAGAAGATAACTTCGGTTTGTTCCATTAATTAATCCAATGTGTGAAACTGATGCAGGGACAATTACTAACACATTTCTATACCAAATTTTCATCGCCAAACTGAATTCTTTGCCATATGGTACATTTTTAGATACATGCAGATTTTAGGTGTTAGCCAATTGTCTTGTAAGTAATTGTCTCTTTAACTGGCCTTCTGCATCATTTTCAAACATTGGAATAATTAAAGGAACCTGCTAAGGGTCATTGTCAAAATGCTCATCAAGTTCATCTTGGTTCAGGATACAAATGTTATGTAGGATGCAAGCTGTTATAACAGCCTTGACAACATAAGAAATGTCATTCATTTCAAAAAATTGGAGTCGCCGAAATCTGCCTTTTAATATGCCGAATAAATTTTCAATGATTACTCTGATACTTGATAAAATCTGGTTGAACTTATTTTGATTCCTAGTAAGATTTCCTGTATTTCTGTATGAAGTAATCAGCCACCGCTTGCACGGATATGCCCCATCACCTAACAAATGGCACTGACCACAAAGAATTGGGCCTCTTTGCCTCAATGGAGAATTTTGAAAAACGCGAGCATCATGCACTCGTCCTGGCCATCCACAGAAAAGGTCTGTGAATCTTTTATCTCCTCTGCACACTGCTTGAAGAATGACAGAATGAAATTTTTTCCTATTAAAATGATCATTTGAATGTCCACTAGGGGGTTTTATACGTACAGGGTGTTTCACAATATATGTCACAGATTTATAGGCAGAAAGAATGATAACAAAACAAGCTACATATACATTTTATATATCATTTTGATCAACAGATATCCAAAATTAATATTTTAAGTCAGGGATATCAAACACACTCCATTTCCGTTTCCATGGCAACGATTACCTCAAATGATATGCTCCAGATGTTTACCCTTTTCTTGAATAACTTTAGAGACACGTGTGCGGAAATTTCTGATCACTGCTCTGCACGTTTCACTGGATATCTGGCGGATTTCTCGCCTAATATTGTTCTTCAGTTCCTTTATCCCACCAAGATTGTCAGTATAAACTCTGTCTTTCAAATATCCCCAGAGGAAAAAATCCAAAGGATTTAAATCGGGTGAATGTGGTGGTCATGGTTTTTCAGTTCTGTCTGAAAGATATCGTCTTGAAAATGTGTCGTCTAACCACTCAAGCACTCTTGTAGCTTGTGGGGAGTTGCTCCATCTTGTTGATACCAAACACTCGAGAAGTTGGTTGTTTTCCGTTGAGGGGCTGGTAAACATTTCCTTTTCAGCAAATTTAGGTATCGTTCTGCGTTCACACTCACATTCTGCATCAGAATCTTCAAAAAATAAGGACCAATGATTCCTGTTGACGAAATTGCAGCCCAAACAATGATTTTGTCCGCATACAAAGGTTTTTCCTCATAAAAAATTGGTTTTTCAGAACCCCAAAAGCGCATGTTTTGTTTATTTACAGATGCATTTAAATAAAAGTGTGCCTCGTCTGAAACCATATGCTGTCCACCAATTTCTGGCTCTGCCTTTCAATCCACATTGCAAAATCCAATCGACTTTTAATGTCAGTGGTTTTAGATGCTGCATAATTGAAATCTTGTATGCAGTGAGACACAAATCGAATCGCAGAATTCTAAATACACTTGAGACACTGATGTTGTCACACTCAATCTCCCTAAACACTGACCTGACTGACTTTCTTGGTGTTTCCTCAATGATAGACCTCACTCTGTCAATGTTCTCATCACTCCTTGACCATTTTGGAGGGCTAGGATTTAAGTGTCTTTCGTCCTTTACACTACCTTTTCGTTCAAACTTCTTAACTATCCTTAATATATGAAATCTAGACAGCACTTTGTTGTCTGGATACTGTTTCTTCAACACATTCTGTACAATTTTAGGATATTTATGTTTGTAATACAGTTTTACAATTTCAGCTTTTTGTTGCAAGTTATAGTCCATTTTGAAAACACCTGAAATTATGACATCAGTTATGACGTCATCAGTGACTTCATAGTATGATTATTTTCACGATACTTTGCAATATCATAATTTCAGGTAATTATGCTTATCTAAGGTATTAAAGTTTCTTTGATACTATGCCTGACATTGTGGTAACACTCTTTTAGATGTGACATATATTGTGAAACACCCTGTATATGTGTAGAGTCGATTGCTCCAATCACACCAGGGAAGTTCTTGTTTTGGTTTTTTTTTTTTTAGGTCAAATTCATTGTTTACAGTCTGCACATCATTTGGCCAAATCACAAATTTTTGAAGAAAATATTTTTAGAAAACATCTAACATCCTTCTGTTGTGGGAATGGAATGTTGATTCAGATACATTAAATCGATCTGCAATAGACAGTATTGTTCTTGTGATCCTATGTACCACAGCATCAGTAAATCTTTTTCATGTGAAATTTGCGGTCGTCCAGCTCCTGGTTCTCTTAGTAGTAGTTCTGGAATATGCTGAATATTTTCCAATATAGCTTCAAATGTAGTTTTTGAAACACGAAAGAAGGTCTTGAACGTGTATAAGGATATCTTGAAACAACATCTTGCACAAAGCGTTCCACTTTATATCGTTTTCTTTGCTCCTGTCTGAAAAC
Source organism: Magallana hongkongensis (assembly GCA_016163765.1). NCBI lineage: Eukaryota > Metazoa > Mollusca > Bivalvia > Ostreida > Ostreidae > Magallana > Magallana hongkongensis. Next base: position 48,508,425 of record WFKH01010211.1, on the reverse strand, counting down.
AAAGTTATTAAGACATTTAAATTACTTGCATATTGATAGGTTGTTGATAGCTTCAAATAATTTTTGTAGGAAATAGCAAAAATGTAATTTAATTAATATTAGGTGCTATGATGACTGGTCTTATGAAGTTATAATATAGAATTATTTATAATTCAAATCAGATAAAGATAAGCTGATTCATAATACTTTGTATGTTATCTTATTCTATGTATTTTTTAAATATAGACCACATAAAAGCAATAGCAATCACTATATAATATGTGAATAAATAGCAAGAAAGCTCATTTAACACTGTTTAAAGTCCCTTACATATCACTGCAAGCTGCACATAGTGTAACAAATAAAAAATCCTCATCTGGCAAGTCAAAATCTTCATCCTCAGTCATAATAATTATTGCAGCGCTAACTAAAGATCGTTTCGACGCCATATTGAATCAGAAGAACACTGTTCGATTTAGCAAGAACCGGAAGCTGAAAGATGACATTTTCTTCTTTTAGAAGGTGCAAATCGAACCAGCCTTATCAGCTGAAGTAAAGAAGACGATTTTTTAAAACATTAAATGCATTTATACTATATGACTATTTTGGCCCCGCCCTAGAGTCAAAATTCCTACCTCGGGGGACATGAAATTTATAATTTTGGTAGAGGGCTTCCTGGCCTACAAAAGTATGAATTCAGTTTTCCCTACAGGTGTGTGCGAGTAGAGAAAATGATTTTTAAACACTAAATTGGCCCCGCCCTAGAGTCAAAACCCATACTCCAGGGGACATGACATTACAATTTTAGTAGAGGACATCCTGGTTAACATAATTTCTTACAGATATGTGAGAGTAGAGAAGAAGATTTTTAAACATTATATATTATATGTATTAAGACTATATGGCCCTTCCCCCCCCCCCCCCCCCCCCTTAGGCCTGGACCACTGAACAGGGGCCATGAATATCATAATTTAAGTAATTGGATTCCTGGACATCATAACCATGCATTCAGTTTTTTTCTTCACATGTGTGGGAGTATAGAAGAAGATTTTTCAAAATTTGTGTTGTTTTTTTTGCATATTTGGCCCCGTCTGTGGCGCTTCGGGGTGGTAGAGCCATGATTTTCACAATTTAGATTCCTCTTACCTTAGAAGTGCTTCACACCAAAAATGGTAACAATTGACCAGTTAAAAATGTAAAATTGTTAACGCACCACGCCGGACGAAGATTAATTGCAATAGGTCACCCGAGTGGCTCAGGTGACCTAAAAAACTTCATTCTGATCAAGGTGCACAATTTTGCAGTATTATTATAAATTAATTATTTTTTCCTTTAGGTATTTCCAAGTCCAGAATCAGTATTATCAAATGGGAAAAATAATTACCGAACGATTCAACAGAACTCCTTTGTTAATGTGAGGAAAGCTAAAAAGTTTCCAGAAGGTAGAATGGAAATGTCATAACAATAGTCTGGTTCACGCAAGCAGCTCAATCATCAACTACACAACAGGAGTAACACCATTTTTCCTGATGTATGTAAGGGAACCCAAGGCGGTGGTGTTTGGATTGTCCAGACCATACGATAAGGATAAATCTACCGCCAGTGGGTTGAAGGAAATATACAAACAAGATGACATAGCCACAAACATCTAACATTATCATATCGAGCAAATTGAGCAGTGATATCTAACATGAATACAAAAAACATTGATGCAAATAATATGTCGAATACTTGCACTAACAAATATGAAAAATATTTGACCTTCCTATTAATATGGTTTGCATTAAAAAGCATATGTCCTAAAAACTTGTACAACTATTTCTTGAAACAAACCATAAGGTTGGTAGTCTATATCCTTGTTTTGAGGTTGCTGTCTGTTGTAAACTATTGTATGAAACAAATTTCCCCTCTCCATTTTCTTTTCTAGCCACATCCGTATTCCACCATCTTCAAATCTAAAGTTGTTAAACATATTTATGGCTGGAATAAAACATTTTTCATTCTGTTGTTCAAAATCAACTTCAGCAGTGTAAACCTATTTATCCTGTATTCCATCATAACTCTCCATAGCTATTTTCGATTCCTATTCCGTGGTTATATCATGTCCTTCATTGCCATAGCGTTTTGCATAAATTTTCATTGGAGCTGTGCGCCTATCACATATGTTTTCCCACTTTGTGCCTCGCTAAAATGGTATCGAAATGTTGACTCCTGTTCTTTCTGATGTACTATGGATGGCTGCTATGTTACAACGCACTTTGAAAAAATTACGCACTTTGAAAAAATTTTTCAAAGTGCGTTAATTTTAGGATCGTCGATATTACGCACTTTGAAAAAAAAATTGTTCAGGGTTTGATCGAAATAATTGATACTTCTATATACAATAAATAATTGGATTAAGTTTAGCTCAATAAGATATATTTAAAAAAAAAACCAAATGCATTCTCAGCTAACTTGATAAACAGTTTCTCGATTAGATTCTTTTTCTTTTCTCATAAGCTTATGTAGTTTGATAATTTACACATAAAGAACAACAAGAAAACATTGGTAAATATTGAGCATAACTAACTTTTTTCCCCCACACTCTCTAACAGTATAGCATATTTCTGTTCACATCTGCAAGATGCAGGAAAACA